>JAODAL010002342.1:0-198833 GCA_025379985.1 Phyllomedusa bahiana
ATTTTTTTCTGCATTTGAAACTTTTGTGACAAAATTTTACAGAAAAAAATAGGGGAACAAAAAAAATTTAGTGGGGGTTTTTCATTTAATTTTTTCCTTTTAAATTATTTATATAGAACTATTACACTATTGTGCGCCCCCTCCCTCTTTTTTTCTTATTTTTCCAAAGGTCAAACACTTGGGAAATGGGAAAATATGTTGTTGTGGTGGCCCCAGAGGTGCACAAATTGTTCTCTGATCCCCCGGGTTTAAAGGGCTAAACACCCAAAAAATTTTCCCCTCCCCTTTAGCTTGCCTCTATTTTGGGAATTCCTGCAGCATCAGACCCGGGAAAATTTTTTAAGGAGCTTTGGAACAAAATTTTCTTTGTTTGTTTTTGGGGTCAGTTTCTCCCTCTTGCCCCCCCTCAAAGACGTCAGATAAACCCCTTTTTTTTTAAAGCCTCTCTTACGTTCTTCCCCACAGGTTTTTAATCGGTTTTTTGTCTCCAGCTGGGGCTGCTGCTTTTTGGGAAATTGTTTCTGGAGAAAGTTTTTTTTCAGCCCCTTTCCATACTCCCTGCCCTTTGTTTCCCACCTCTTTTGTTGCCTTTAGTCAAGAGTCTTTGCTATCAATCTTACAAATGAAACGGATTTATATTTTTGCTTGCTTGCATCTTAAAAAAATTTGTTGGGTTTTTACTAAAAGGGGGCCGTCTGGGGGGGGGTTTTCGCCCGCCGCCCGGGAGGTGGTTTCCCCCCCGGCGGGGCACCGAGTCCCAGGCCCCGGTTTGGGGCACTTTTACTGGGGGGCCCCCGGAAATTTTGGTCCCCTAGGGATGGCCCAAAATGTGGAAGGGGGGGCCCGGGGCCCCCCCCTCCCCAAACCGGCTGAAAGGTTCGGGTCACCAAACCCACCCCATGCACCCCAAAAAGGGGCCAAACCCCCCTCCCACCGCGGGGTTTGAAAAGCAGCAAACCCGAGGCTGAACATTGGGATCTACTGACCCCATTGTTCAGCTCCCGGGAAAGTCCGCGGGGCAGGCGCTCGATGTGATGACGTCCCCGGGCCGGGCCCCCGCCCCGTGGCTCTCCCACTCTGAAAGGGAGGGCCACCGGTTTCCCGGGAAGGTGAAAGGGGACGGGCGGGAGGGGGTGGTATTTTTTTTTTTTTTTTTTTTTTAAACTCCCTTACTGTTCCGGGGTTGTATAATAGCCCTGCCCTGGTTTTCCCTATACCTTGCCAAAAGCTATTTTGTTTCCCCAAACCATGGCTAAATATACCCTGCCGGGCCCAAATTTAAACCCCTTTTACCCTGGGCTTATGTCCCCTGCCCGGGGCTACCATAACCTCCCTGGTTTATATGATCCCCTTTCCCCTTGGCTACCTATACCCCTGCCTGGCTTTATGTTGCCCTGCCCTGGCTATATGATGCCCTTGCCCTGGGCTACCTTTCCCTTTCCTGGCTTATGGCCCTCCCTGGCTGTATACCCTGCCCTGGCATATGATCCCCTGCCCTGGTCCCTTTATCCCCTCCCTTTGGGCTATATGACCCCTTTGCCCTTGGCTAACTATCCCCTCCCCTGGTTTTATGATGCCCTGCTCGGGGTTTTACCTTTTACCCTCCCCTTTGGCTATATGATCCCCTGCCCTGGCTCCCTAACCCTTTCCCTGGTTTATGATGCCCTCCCCTGGCTACCTTTTATTTTGCCCTGGCTATATGATGCTGTGTGGCTCCCTTTTAAACCCTGCCCTGGCTACCTACCCCCCTTCCCTGGCTATAGTTCCCCTCCCCGGGCCCTTCCCTTTACCCTGCCTTTACCTTTTAAAACCTCCCTGGCTTTTGGGTTTGCCCGCTCTGGCAAAACCTATACCCTGCCCTGGCTACCTATACCCCTCCCGGGGCTTTATGATGCCCCTGCCCTGGGTACCTTTTCCCTTGCCTGGAAAATATTTTTCCCCTCCCCTGGTTCCTATCCCCTCCCCTGGCTATATAAATTCCCCCTGCCTGGCTCCCTTTTTTAGCTTTGGACTGGCAAATTTTAACCCTGCCTGGTTTCCTTATCCCCTGTCTGGTTCCCTAAAACCTACCGGGATATGATCCCCCTTGCCCTGGTTCCCAAATTCCCTCCCACGGCTATTTATACTCGCCTGGCTATATGATCCCCCTTGCCCTGGCTCCCTAAAACCCTGCCTGGGCTATTTTTGATCCCCCACCTTTGGCCCTCCCTATACCCTCCCCTGGCTGCCTATCCCTTCCCGGGCTTTATGATGCCCTGCCCTGGCTCCCTTTAAACTCCCTTGGTTTGCCTTTCCCCTCCCCTGGTTTCCCTTTTTAATGCCCTGCCAACCTATACACTGCCCGGGGCTAAATTTTTCCTCCCCTGTTTTCCCTTTTATATACTGGGTTTTTTGCCTCCCCTATATACTGTCCCTGTCTCCCTTTAAAAGGGGCCCATGTCTCCTTTTTTATCTTTTGCAAAAAACAGTGGTCCCGTTAGTTATATTTTTCGGCTCAGTGAAAAGCCTTCCGGGGAGGGAGCTTCCTAAATTTCCCCTATTGGGTTTCGTCAATTATAAAAAAAAAGGCTTGGCATAAAACAAAAATCACGTTATTTTTCATTTGTTTTCTTTAATCCTTTTGCTTTTTATAGCATGAAATATTCAAACTTTGAAAAACAGGGTAATTTTTCATAACAGTATATGCATTTAAAATTTTATGAGCCGGGAAAAACTTAGTGTTGTTTTTCCAGTCTAATTTCCATACCCAGTAAAAGTTAGAATTTGTGAGCACAAATCCCCATTCGTAATTTTAAAGGGATAAAATTACAAAAATGTTTTAAGGAAATCCCAAACTAAAAATTTTTACGCGAAACGCGCTTGCCCCGCATTTTTTTAAAAAATTTTAGGCATACGGTTACTGCCCCTACGCTGGTTTTATAATTGAGGAGGGTTTTTAAACACAAGATGTAGTCGCATAAAAAACTAAATTTTTAAAACGCGAGGCGTTTTGGATATCTAGGTTGGGGAAACGTTAAACCCCGAAAGGTCTTAATGGGGGCTTTTAATTACGTTGCTTTTTGTAAAAAAAAAAAAAATATATATGTTTGGTTTATAGTATATGTTTATGATTAGTTTGTTTTGATAGTGAGCCTCAAGGGTTAATGTTCCCCTGGATTGTGGTGCATTTAAAAAGGTGATGGAACATTGAGTGGCATGCCTGAGAAAGGAAAATGTCTTTTCCGAAACGTCGCAACTAAAGCTGTGCGCTCGTCAACATCCGTTATTAATATTCCCCCATGGAATGCATAAGGATTTGAGATGTAACACAACAGCTAAGTCGGCTCATAATTTAAGTGCATTACTGTGATAAATATTAGCATGTTTTACAAATGTTTAAATATGCATCTAAAAACGCAAAAGGAAAATTAAAGTAAGCAAATGAAACATAACGTGAGTTGTTTTAGCCAACCCTTTTTTGTTTAATTGCCTGTATACTGCCCCCTGCCTGCTCCCATATTGTCCCCCCTGCCTACATATGTCCTACCTCCCCTTTTACTGGCCCTGCCTGCCTAAATAGGGCCCTCCCTATCTACTAGGGCCCTGCCTGCCTAATGAGGGTTTACCTTTTACATCCCACTTATTGACTTTTTTTTTAATTTTCAAATTTTTAGGGTCAAAAAATACGCTTTTTGGGGAATTGATGGGAAAGTGTGGAAAAAGAGGGGGTTTAAAGATGTTTTGTTGTAAATTCTCAGGGGCGGTAGTGACCACTAGAAGAGGCCCCTATGCTGTACTGGACAGAGAAAAAAATGGGGGGGAACAAAAGTGAAGACGCATGGGGGTTTTGGGGCCGATGCAAAAGAAAAGGAGAAGGAAAACTCCCATCCGAGATGACTTTCCCCCTGGGCCATGCTGTCAGGGGTCCTTTTACTTCTGTGTTGAATCAGTGTGTATTCATGTGTGGTGATGTGATTGGTGGGGTTTGTAGGTTATGTTGGTGCTTGTATAGTGTCAGTGTGGGCTTGCCCTGGATTGTAAAGAAAGGACACCTGACTCTGTGATGAGGGGTTTTCTGCCCCTGTTTCTTTCTCGCTTGTGTTTAGGAGCTTCCCGGAGCAGTTTTGGGCATTTTTTTTTATGCGGTTTTTTTGTGCAGAAATGTACGCATTAAATACTCTGCCTTTTGCCAAAAATGCATAAAAAAGCCCCCAAAACTTCCCTGTGAAAAACCCCCTTTTAGTGTATTTTTTTAGCAGTGGGAGGTGCAAGAACAAGGAAAATTTTGTAAGAGGATATTGTATGTGGGTGGTGGGAGTTAGTGCCGGGGGGTTTTTTATTCCCCTCCCGGGCCCTGTGAACACCTTTTATGTTTCCCCAAAGCAAAAGTTCTTTTTCAGACAAAATGGTAAACAACAAAAACTGTCTCACAAAACTCAGTGTAGCATATAGCAGAACAGTTTATGTAGCTTTAAGTAAAACACAGACATTGTCAAAGTCTTTGATTCAGACTTTCAAATTAACCTCTACTCCTGAAACTTCTCATCTGCCTTTTATTAGGCTAGTAATGCCCGGAATGGAGTATGGAAGTGGCCTTTTCCACCCAGATTCTCTGGGTACTCATTAAACCCGGACCCCAAAATTTGTCATTTAGCAAACACAGCAACATATTGTTACTTGTCCACTAATTCCTGGGATTTATATCTCCAAGGCCAGCCACCTTGGTGATGTACACCCACCTTTCACCACTTTACCTGCTGCCTTCTTAAATAATTTATAGCAATTATGCTATATACTTACATTTTTGCATTTGATTACTAAATATTGTGCAACTGCAATAAAAGAAAGCGAACTATGTATGTGTGGGGAGAGGGGTTTGAGTGGTTAAACATCTGAGATTATAGTTATCTCCAATCCAGGCCACAAAAGGCTTTTAAAAAACAGTGGCACTGCATGTATGGGCGGCTCAGCTTCTGTGCCAGCTCTATTTTCTGTTCCCAGCAATATGACTTAAATATAGGTCAATTTTCAGGATAGGCCAGGGCTGCCAATAGAAATTTTGGGGCCCCATACAGCCAAAGTGCCTGGGTCTCCTTTCCATTGTTGGCTACACAAGCTGCCCCAAACACGCCCCTTCCCAGGCACCACCCCAAACATGCCCCACCCAGGCTCCACCCATTCACTGATGTAGCCCCGCCCCCTTTAACGGCCTCATTTTCTACTTTGTAAAATATAACTTGTTTTGGCCAAATGATTTTGAAGCCTGCCACCACGCCAAGGTAGACTCTTTTGGCAGGGTCCTACTTTACTCTAACTTTCTAAACATTTTATAATTTAGCTAATTAAAAGACCAGAATGCTACATATCCATAAATTAAAGGTAATAGAATTCTATAACCTCACACTAAGATTTAAAAATAAAAAAATAACAAAAACAGTCAAAGGAAAAGCATATCCTCCCTGTCTCACAACCCCAGACACCTGTTCAAAACCTTCAACGCTGTCCTCCGTCCACCAGCACCCCCTCCCCCATCTCTCCTCTCAGCAGACGACTTCGCCACTCACTTCCTAAACTAAGATCAATCTCATCAGACAAAGCTTCACCCCACAGTCCCCTCTGTCTATCTCTTTTCCTGCAGTGTCCCCACATCCCACCTCTACACCTGCTCATCACCACACCCCCCTAACTTGCTTCTCTACAGTCACTCATGACAACCTCTCCACTCTACTGTCCAAATCCAAACTCACTACCTGTAATCTTGACCCACTGCCATCTCACCTCATCCCTGACCTTAGTGCTGTTATCATCCCAGCCTCGCCCCTCTCTTCAAGTTCTCATGAACCTCTGGCATCTTCCGTTCCTCCTTTAAACATGCACCAAAAAACACCACCTTAAGAAAACCATCTCTTGACCCCTCTTGTGTCCAACACGCCCCATCTCACTGCTTTCCCGCCCTAAACTCCCAAAAACCTCCTCTTCAACTTTCCTTCATTATTCACCAAATCTCTCCTTGCCCCCCTGCAATCTGGCTTACCCCCCCCCCCTACAGAAACCCCCTAACCAAAAACCCCAAAGACCTAGCAAAGGCCAAAAACCTCACGCCATACCTGTGCTTCTCCTCCTAGACCTGTCCTCCCCTTTGCACGTTGACCATTTCCCCCCTGCTAAAATCCTCTGTCCCCGGCATCAGGACTTGGCTCTTTTTCCGGATCTCCCCTCCTCACCCGATCGGGAAATTTTTTAGCTCCTCACTCCGCACCCCTCCCCCCCGGCCTCTCTTGTTGGTTACCCCCGGGGTTGTCCCGGGCCCACTACTCTTTTCTTCTACACTATGGTCGGTCAAATATAGCATGCATGGGGTTTTCAATACCCTTGTATGGATGACACCCCAATCTACATCCCGGCCCGATGTCACTTCTTACTCTCCCGGATCCCCTGCTGTCTTTCGTCCTATCCTCCTTCTTCTCCTCACGTCTCCGAAATAAACGTGGAAAAACTGAATTTATCATCTTTCCCCATCCAACTCCACCCCTCCACCTGATCCTCACACAGTAAAGGCTACACTCTTTCCCCCAGCTCCACAATCCGCTGCCTTGGGTAAAACCTTGACTCCAAACTTCCTTCAAACCACCATCCAAAACCCCCCACATCCCCTGTGGCTCCACCTGAAAAATATCCCCGTATCCGTTCATTTCCCCTTTAAATTTGAAACACAAAAATGCTGGTCCATGCCATCGGTATCTCCCGCCTAGACTACTGCAACATCCTTCTCTGTGCCCTCCCAGCTAGCACCCTCACTCCCCTCCAAACCATCTTTAACTCTGCTGCCCGTCTGATTCACCTCTCTCCTCGCTACCTCCTCTGCCTCTCCCCCTCTGCCAATCCCTTCACTGGCTTCCCATTGCCCAGCGAATCCAGTTCAAGTTAGCAACCTTGACCTACAAGGCTCTCCATAACCATTCCCCTCCATACATCTCTGCTCTAATCTCCAGATATCTCCCCTCACGCAACTCTGCTCCTCACCCGGACCTTCTTCTCTGCTCTCCCCTTATCAGCTCCTCACACAACCGTCTCCAAGACTTCTCCCGTGCTTCATCCACACTCTGGAACTCACTGCCCCAACACCTCAGACTCTCCCCCACTCTCACCAGCTTCAAAGGTAACCTGAAAACCCATTTCTTCAGGATTGCCTATAACCAACAATAACCCTGCTGTCACTACACTATCCATAACCATGTCTGCCCCTCACCTTCTGTCTCTTCCCACCTTCCTCGTAGACTGTAAGCCCTCACGGGCAGGGACCTCTCTCCTTCTGTACCAGTTGTTCGTTAGTAATTTGTTACCTTTGTACTTGTTTGACCAATGTTATGTATGAAACCTGAATGTACAGCGCTCTGGAACCACGGGCGCTCAAAAATAAATAATAATAATAATAAATAATAATAATAACTCACCCCTATAGCTGCTTTTGCTGCAACACTACTGCTGATCCCCTCTAGTGCACCAGGAAAGACATAAAATACAAATGTTCACCTGACACTGTATCCAATCACTGCCCTAAGTATCCTCAAACCTCAAATGCAAGCAGAGAGCACTGAACATAATAATTGGCTGCAGCATTACAAAAATGATGTAATATGAAGTCACTTGTAGACTGGCGGGGAACACCATAAGAGTGTTGGGGAGGCTGTGGCTGTAGAACAACCTCTTTGTTCATTTCTATTGTTTTCTTACTATGCTTGGTACCCTAACTTGTAATAGTACATTTTCTAATTAGACTAAATGAGATAAGTGTGGGCCATTTAAAATTTTTTATTGTTTTCTATTGAGCTTTCTTTTTTCTAGCCTTGTATTTTCTACAATTCCTTAACTATGTTGCTATATTTTAACATTCTGGCACCTAAATTTGTTTTTTTTTTATTTATTTTTTTTAAACAAGAGTCATTTAGTTAAATCTTTAGGCCAAATCTGTTAATGAACCTAAACTATAATACAAGTAATACTGTCAATCAAAAGTGCAAATTAAGAACATTTAACATATAAAAAAACAAACATTTTACAAACATGTATAAAAAATAAATAATAAAGTGCTTCAGTTCAGCAACATCAACAACACATGTAAAACAATCAAAATGGCGTAAACGGTTTTGTTAAAACTGAACCATCATCCAGTATGCCATAAACGCATGCAGCAATAGGAGGGCAAAAGTGTTATTGCACAGTGAGACGTTTGCCAACAGACTTACCTATTTTTTTTTTGTTACTGCAAAAATTGGATTATAGCATAATAAATTCACATTTGTGGAGCAGTCATCCTTCTTACCTTTCGATTTGCAAAGTCTTTAATTAGGTCTTTATAATCGAGCAGATTGGCAAGGTCATGCTCAATAGAGAGAATCGCTAGGCTATTTAGACGTTGTTCACTCATTGTAGAACGCAGATAGTTCTTGATCAGTGAGAGTTTGCTAAATGCCTTTTCTCCTTCTGCTACAGAAAGTGGGAGGATGGCAAAAATCCTTAGTGCAATACACACCTCTTCAAATATTCTGTGAAGCTCTAGTTCATAGATCGAGTTTAGCAGCTGTAGTGGACATAATTTCCTGATAATGTAGCTTCATACACTTAGCGTAGATGCTTAAGATCACAGAGAAAAGATGAAGTTAAATCGTTAGGGTATGCCAAGACCAATTCTTCAGTGGATGTCATCAGGTCTTCTTCACTCATGGTTCTCAGTTTAAAGATTGGTGGAAACAATTTGCAGACTTCTTCCATAGATTGGAAACTTTGATGAAGATCAGAAATTAATGTATCCATTGCCACAAGAAAGATGTTAGCTTTAAAATGATCTGCAGGATCCAAAGCTTCACTGTGTCTTGACTTTCTCTGGTGTAACTGTTGAGAGTTTAGCAATTCCTTCGGTATCTCCATGCAATCCGCTACTGACTTTGCCTCAGAGAGAATAGCAGGCCACTGTTCCCAAAGATGTTTAATTTCTTCAGAGAGCGCTTTAATGTTGGCAGCTCCAATTTCCATGGAAACAGACCTTGATTGTAGAATTTTATTTCTCTACTCAAAGCTGGTAAGCACTTTCACCCAGAATGCTGCTAAAACAACTGCCCGAAACGATGAGAAATATTCATAGAGACCTTGAGCATCTGAGTGTGCATCACTTGTAAGCTTTTTAGAAGCAATAATTTTTAGAATTTTTAGAATGCTTGGTAGTTTCTCTGCAACTGGACGTACAGTCTCTATTCCTGAACTCCACCTGGTGTCACTTAGACCATGCAGAGATCTTTCAAATTCTTCAAACAAAGTGTCTCATCTCTCGGGGCTGCTGCTAAACAGAACATATAGCCTGTTTACACTTCCAAAAAATGTCTTCATTTCAGGGCAGCTTGCAGCAGCATGTACACAAACAAGGTTTAAAGAATGGGCCGCACATGGGCAAAATATTGCCGTTGGATATCTCTCCTGAATTCTGGCTCTTACACCTTTTATTCTGCCAAACATGTTTGCGCCGTTGTCATATCCTTGGCCTCTGCAGTCTTACAAGTCAACACCATGTTCTTCTAATCTTGAAATAATAATTTCTGCTATTTCTTCGCCAGTCTTCTGGTAAAAATCTAAAAATTTCAAGAACCTTTCCTGAATATGCCAACTTTTTTTGTAGGGGTCTCTGTGAACATACCTTAAAATAATAACATTTTGTTCTGTGTGTGAAACATCTGGTGAAGCATCACAGAGTACAGAGAAATAAATAGCTTCTTCCCTTTCTGAAAGTATGGCATCCAAGACATGCTTTCCACAAATATTAATGAATTCATTTTGCGTGGCCCAAGACAGATAGTGTGCTGGAAGTCTTCTTCCCTTTTCTTTTTTTTTTTAAACCGTAAGTTTTTATTAATTAATAATAAAGGAGGTGTAGGGGTACAGAATAAGAAAGGGAGGGGGGTCAAGGGGTATCAAGGGCTCTAAAAGGCCAAATAACATAAATATAAACATCAAACATAAAGGAAATTTGTCATGGTCAAAAAAATCAATGCTTGCGCTTGAAGATTCAGCTGGAGCATATCACACCGTGAGTTCCAGCAACGTTACCACAGAGAAGAAAATATAGAATGTTGTGGATATATAACACCTTTTTATGAAAAATATACAGTGAAGGGTAGAAAATTACGGCTATTTAAAGTGCCTAGAGTTCGTCCAATATTCCCATCTCTCCCTTGTCTTAGCAACTACAGGCGGGGGTATCGAAAGAGATGTTTCACACTTGAAATGAAAATTAATCCTGTCTATTATTTCTGAAAGGCTAGGAGGATGTGCGGACTTCCAATGTAATGCTATTGACAGTCTTGTAGCTATGAGAATATGTTGAAGTAAATAGGGAAATTATCTAGAGTTAAATCTAGGACCGCTAGGGCAGGAGTTAGTTGGATATGAAGGTGCACTACCTCAGCAATTAGAGCGTTAACCTGGGTCCAAAGTGGTTGGATAGTTGGGCAACTCCACCACATATGGAGTAAAGTACCTGCTTTGCCACAGCTCCTCCAGCATAATTTCGAGTGCGTGGGCGAAAAATGTGCCAACCGTGTAGGGTGTAGGTACCAACACAGAAATGTTTTTTTCATCAGTTCCAGATGGTTGATGCATCTGGAATGCTTGGTAACTGAGAGAGACGCCGTTAACCAAACCTCCCACGAGAAAGAGCAGGATAGTTCTTCTTCCCACTTCACCATATAATGGGGTTTTACCTCTTTACTGCTTGTTGTCAGTTTATAGGATATAGAGAGTCCTTTACTAGACCCTTTTTTGCCAGCTATAAAGTTTTGGTATGGGGAAGTCGCCAAGGATTGGGTTGTCCAGGTCCAAGATTGGACCGCGTGTCTGATTTGAAGATATTGGTAGTAATGGGACTTGGAAAGCCCAAAAGTTGAGCTTAGTTCCGAAAAAGACCTAAGAGTGTTTGCCTCAAATAGATCTCCAACGGAAGTTATTCCTACTGTTAACCAGTCAGACATCGGCAATGTAGGTATGCTAACTCCTAAAACAGAGAACGGGCAGTTTTGTTTCGTAATATGTACCAAACGTTTAGGGACTACATATTTAAGCCAGGTTTTGACCGCATGTGCTAAGGAGAGTAAGTGCAACTGAGGAGTAGTGTTGAGCGATTATTATCGACAAAGTTGAAATCGGCACAGTTTTTATGGTGATCGGATTTTTTAGATCATGCGATAATTTAGGTTAAAATCTGTGCATCATCTATTAAGATGCGCCTTTTTCGGCGCTTCCTGTAATTTTGGCGGCCAGCAAATCAGATTACAGAGTAGAGCAGGGTGAGATGTGTGTGCGACGTCATGACTGGGATGTGTATGGTTGCGATTGGCTGGAAAAATCACATGACCTCGTTTTACATAGAACAGCGTTTCCTGTTCAGCCTCAGTGTCTCTCAGCGTCTCAGAGCAGTAGGACGTGCACTCTGCTTGTGTCCAAACAGCTCAGCAAAATTATTATATTTCTACCCCGAGAAACCTCTACTATTAGCTGTTATCCTTACAATTTAGTTATTTTAGAGATTGGAAGATTTTATATAGTTAGGTAGAGAATTTTAAAGGAGCATCTACCGCTGTAAAGTCACGGGGATGTGCGGAGGGGGGGCCCCTGCGGGCGAACACAGACAAGCTCTATAAAGAATGCTGGATAAAGTTCACCAAGACTTAGTGTAGACATTGCAATAGCTTTATTATTAACACTTTTCTATTGAAATCTTTCCAGGATCTTGGGCAGCCTGAACTTATAGCAAACACGTCTTTTCTAGTAACTGCAGGTCTCTTCGTTAGGTGCAAAACTCCACTTTTATTCGCAGTATACATGTCAGATAGGTGTTCATTTCAATTTTGCCCATTCCACCTTGTTGATATATCCACCTTGTACTTAAAATTTAGAATCCAGCAAGTCAGCACAGGTTGATAGGTGCCAAAAATACCTTGTATATCCAAAATAAATTTCAGATACGTGTTTTTTGATTTTGGCGCACTACAGCTTTGTTCATTGAGGCACCTTGCACTTAAATGTGAATACTGCAATTTTTTAGTCACCACAGTGAATTGATAGGTGCCAAAAAATACCTTTTATTATCCGAATACATTTCAGATGTGTTTTTTTGACTTTGGTGCACTACAGCTTTTTTTCACTGAGGCACCTTGCACTTAAATGTGAATACTGCAATTTTTTTAGTCACCACAGGTGAATTGATAGGTGCCAAAAAATACCTTTTATTATCCGAATACATTACAGATATGTGTTTTTTGCACTTTTTGCACAGTCCAGATTTTGTTGATAGAGCCAACTTGCAGTTCAATTTGAATCCAGCAATTGTGTAGTTCCCACAGGTGAATTGATAGGTCCCAAAAAAATCCCTTTTTAATTATCCGAATACATTACAGATACGTGTTTTTTGACTTTTGCACATCAGTTTGTTTTTGAGCACCTTGATTAAATTTAATCCAAAAATTTTATTTACCACAGGTGAATTAAATAGGTGCCAAAAAATACCTTTTTTTAAATCCAAATACATTACAGATACGTTTTTTTTGACTTTGCCCATAGATTTGTTATAGAGCACCTTTGATTAAATTTAATACTCCAATTTTTTACCACAGGTGAATTGAAGTTGCCAAAAAATACCTTTTATTATCCGAATACATTACAGATACGTGTTTTTTTGCACTTTTGCCCAGTCCAGATTTGTTGATAGAGCCACCATGCACTTAAATTTTGAATCCAGCAATTGTGTAGTTACCACGGGTGAATTGATGGGTGCCAAAAAATACCTTTTATTATCCGAATACATTTCAGATACGTTTTTTTTCACTTTGGCCCAGCCAGTTTGTTAAATTGAAGCCCCCTTGCAGTTAAATTTGAATCCAGAAATTTTTGTAAAGGGTTTTAAAAGGTGGAAATTTTGGGAAAAAAGTTTTCCAAAAATATTCCTTTTTATTTCGAATACATTAAAAGAAGTGGTTTTGGACTTTGGGGGAAGTCCAGAAAGGAAAAAAAGGGGCCCCCATTCCAGTGCTGGCGACAACACCATGCCCGCGGATCATCAGTTGCAGGAACCCTCAGGCCTGTCATCGCTGGGTCAGGGCCCTGTAAATCTCAGTAACGAACAGCGTCCCCCAAACTGTCATTCAGTGGTTAATGCAACTGCATCCAGCAGTCTTACCTCCTCGTCCCTCCCAGTCACGGCCACAAATGTCGTCACAGCATCACCAGCATCCGTCCAACATGAAGCAGCCCAAATGTCAACTAGTGTACCCACCACTTGGGGTAATCCCTTTTCTGAAGACCTCTTTGATGACAAAATGCGGGTTTGGGTCAGAAGGCATGTTAAAAGATCAAGAGGCCAAAGAGGATGATTTTCTCTGCTCTGACACCAGTTACTGATGCCATCAGAGGAGGAGAAGGAAGCCGGTCAATCGGCAAAAATCCCGGGCGGTTTGGCAACGCCTGCAGTCCCTCTTGAATTTAGCCCGCAGCTCCTGGATGGAGAATGTCAGGACGACGAAGTCACCTGTGTTGATGATGATGATGACGACATTGCGGATCCAACGTGGTCTTTTCAGCAGATTGCTTGCGAGCGCTTCATCACTGGACAGGAGGAAGACGATGGGGTAGTGTCAGTACGGGTTCCGCCTCAAAAAGGGAGAGGGCGGGTCGCAGAAGTCGTTAACCTTGTCGTCCCGAAATTTCTAAAGAGCTACCCTGGCTGGACTGCCTGCTGAGGAAGGCTCGAAGTCTAAGTTCGCACTTCCCCCCGTTCGCTCCCTGCTTCGTCCCGCCTGGGTGCGTTTCAGCTTCAGCTCGGCCTCCCCGTCAACCGTCTCATTGTTGACGTGGCAACACGCTGGAATTCCACCCTCCACATGCTCCAGCGATTGTGGCAACAGCGCAATGCCATTACGCAGTACGAAGTGACACATGGCCTGACAAGCAGCGGTACGGACCTCTGGGTGTTGAGCCACTGAGAGTGGAGGCAGGTGAAAGAGCTCTGCACCATCCTTGCCAGTTTTGAAGAAGCCACCAAAATGGTCAGTGCGGAAAATGCCCTTGTCAGCATGAGCATTGTGGTGATCTTAGTTCTGGAACGATCGTTGGACACTCTGAAACAACAGGTCCCGCCAGCGACGGAGGAGGAGACGGACACAGATGCGGACACGGAGCCTTTCTCTCCGTCAAATCCACAAGGCCGACAGTTTTCACGATTTCATCGGTCTATATTAGGCAGTGGTTCGGGGTCCAGAGCTAGTGCAAGGTGGCGCATCAGCTCTCAGGTTGCATCATCTCAGGCAAGTCAGGGCTGTGTTGAAGCTGTGCCGGAGGCAGCGGAGGAGGAGAAGGAGGAGGTATTCCTAGACACCGATGTTACCGACGTCCCTGCCTTGGAAAGAGGTTGGCGCGAATTTGAGGCGGAGGAGGAAGATGAGGAAGATCAGTTTGCTAGTGCCCCTCGACCCAGAGGCTTGGGAAATCAAGGCATCCATCTCTCACATGAGTGCTTGGATGCTCATTTCCTCCAACATGATCCTCGCATTAAGGCCATCAAAATGAACAACAGTTACTGAGTGGCCACCCTCCTGGATCCCCGGTACAAAACAAAACTCAGCACTTTCCTTCCACCCACCCAAATAGAGAGTAAAATGCAGGAAATGGAGACCTTGCTGATTGATCAACTGGAGACATCTGTTGCGTCTGCTTCACGTTCCCCAAATGTCACGGTGGAACAACATCAGCGACGTGACAGCAGTAGAGTGCCAAGTAGGCATAGCGGCAGCAGCAGGCAAGGTGGCAGAAGCCTAATGGTGACCTCTGGCAATCTTTGTTTTACCACCTCACCAACGCATGCAATGCAGGGCACACATCCAACACACAGAGATCAGCTTAAGATCATGGTGCACGACTATCTGCGTCTCAACACCGATGTTTTTGTATGTGTTCCGGACCCAATAGACTTCTGGGTATCCAAAATGGACGAATGGCCCGAGCTGGCTCGTCACACCATAGAGGTGTTGTCCTGCCCAGCAGCCAGCGTCATATCTGAGCGAACCTTCAGCACAGCTGGAGGAGTCATTACAGACAAACGCACCCGGCTTTCCACAGATAATGTGGATCGTTTGACTTTCATCAAGATGAATCAGGCATGGATCTCTGATGATGTTGTGGCCCCAATTGCCGAGGTCACCGATTAGTTGCCGGTCTACTTCACATTCCTCATCAAACAGAAATGGTCCTCTTGAAAAATGAATTTTAAAATGATCATTTCTTACTGCAATTTTTATTCTCTTTTCCCAACAGTTCATTTTGCTGGTTTTGCTGTGAGGAGACTTTAAAAGACAGCAAGGTTTTCCATTTACTCACTTTGGGCCACATGTATGAATCCCGCCGGGTCGAGGCGCCGTTTTCCGCCAGTTTTCCGGCGGAATCTGCGCCTGATTTATGTCGCGGCCGGGCGGCGCTCATACATATCATGTAAAGTCCGCCGCGCCTCGCCAGCGTATGAGGCGAAGTGCGGGGACATGGGCGCTGTGCGGCGCTGCGCCTATGCTTCGCCGTCCGAGGAAGTGCACTCATACATGCGGGTAAAAGTCCGCCGCGCCTCGCCAGTGTGTGGGGTGCAGTGCGGGACTTAGGCGCCGTGCGGGACTGCGCCGAGAATCTGTTCCGATGCGAGACAGGCTGGAGCGGCGAGAAATCATTCCAGATGTCGGTGCGGAGTATGAAGCAAAAATCGCCTTTATAAAGGCGTTCTACATTTTTTGGGTCTAAATCCTCCGTCCGAGGCGAAGTGAAGCAGGATCGGAACATGCGAGGAAGCGGATCGAAGATCGCGACAGAAGTCTCGGCGCTCCGTGCAGCAGGAGTGTGATTCCCGAAAAAATCGCCTTTATAAAGGCGGAAAACAGTGTCAGAAGGAGCTGAATGTACAAAATACACTTCTTAAAAAATAAAATCACTTTCCCAAACTCGAGAACAGGCACAATATCAAGAAATATGATATTGGAAATTGCCGGGAAATACAGTAATTCAAATCCTGAAACCTATTCTCATTGGTCGGCATAAACCGGCCAATCAGAATAGGAGCGACTAAGCCCCATTCTAGCCTATGGAGGAGTTTGGACCAATCAGAATAGGAGCGACAAAGCCCCATTCTAGCCTATGGAGGAGTTTGGACCAATCAGAATCACGGCGGGACAGTTCAAAATACAGTAAAAGGCTGCAAAGAGCTGATTGGCTGAGCTAGCGGGGGCTCATCTAGCTCGGCCAATCAGAATAGGAGCGACAAAGTCCCATTCTAGCCTATGGAGAAGTTTAGACCAATCAGAATAGGAGCGACAAAGCCCCATTCTAGCCTATGGAGGATTTTTGGACCAATCAGAATCCACGGCGGGACAGTTCAAAATACAGTAAAAAGCTGCAAAGAGCTGATTGGCTGAGCTAGCGGGGCTCGCCTAGCTCGGCCAATCAGAATAGGATGCGACAAAGTCCCATTCTAGCCTATGGAGAAGTTTAGACCAATCAGAATAGGAGCGACAAAGCCCCATTCTAGCCTATGGAGGAGTTTGGACCAATCAGAATCCACGGCGGGACAGTTCAAAATACAGTAAAAAGGCTGCAAAGAGCTGATTGGCTGAGCTAGCGGGGGCTCGTCTAGCTCAGCCAATCACAGCGCAAGCTACTTTCTCATAGAGTTCTATGGAGAAAACAAATGGTTTGTGATTGGCTACGTTAAAGAGGCGCGCCTTATTTGACCAATGGGAGTACCGACGCTCCTATGGGTTTTTAATGCAATCGAAATCAAACTGTATATGGCCGAAATCACATTATTAAAACTACACAAGTTGTCACGATGTGTATATAAAAGGAATCCTAATATGTGGTTAACGAAAAAAAATATTAATTCCCTAAAATCATGTTTTATTCTTTATTTCGTTAGCCAAGGATCAATTATATGGGTGCATCCCGCTAGCTCAGGCCAATCAGCTCTTTCTGTCTTTTTACTGTATTTGAATTATCCCGCCATGGATTTGATTGGTCAAACTCCTCCTAGGATAGAATGGGACTTTGTCGCTCCTATTCTGATTGGCTGGTTTATAACGACCAATGAGAATAGGTTTCAAATTGAATTACTGTATTTCCCGGCAATTTCCATATCATATTTCTTGATATTGTGCCATTCTAGAGTTTGGGAAAATGTTTTTTTTTTTTATTATGTGTATTTGTACATTCAGCTCTTTTCTGACACTGTTTTCCGCCTTTATAAAGGTGATTTTTTCGGGAATCACACTCCTGCTGCACGGAGTGGAGCGCCGAGACTTCTGTCGCGATCTTCGATCCGCTTCCTCGCATGTTCCGATCCTGCTTCACTTCGCCTCTGCCAGAGGATTTAGACCAAAAAAATCCAGGTCTGCTTGTCGAGCTGCCGAGCGCACGCGATTAGGCAAGCCGCGATGGTACAATGCCTCGGACTATACGAGCGCGCCGCGTCCGCCCGGAACGCCTACACCGCGCACACCGCGCCCATGCCCGCCCCTTCATGCGGGCCGCAGCCGAAATGACGAACGCTGGTCCGATCAGCGGAATTCGGGCTGGTAGCGACAGTGTACGCCAGAAACTGGCGTAAAGCCCCTTCATACATGTCGCCCTTATCTAAGAAGTTTTCACATTGTCAATAGGTTTTGAGGTCATGTTGCTGTGAGATACAGCTATAATTTATGGTCCTTTGGAACAGAATGTGGCTTTTAAGTGGCATTTCTCCTCAAAATTTTTAATAGTGGCTGAGAAGTCATATTATAATTTTTTTGGGGTCATGTAGCTGTGAGATACAGCAATAATCATGGTCCTTTGGACAGAAATGTGGTTTTAAGTGGCATTTCTCCCTCACAATTTTAATAGTGCTGAGGAGTCATATTTATAATTTTTTGGGGTCATGTTGCTGTGAGATACAGCAATAATCATGGTCCTTTGGAACAGAAATGTGGCTTTTAAGTGGCATTTCTCCATCACAATTTTTAATAGTGGCTGAGAAGTCATATTTATAATTTTTTGGGGTCATGTAGCTGTGAGATACAGCAATAATCATGGTCCTTTGGAACAGAAATGTGGCTTCTAAGTGGCATTTCTCCCTCACAATTTTTAACTGTGGCTGAGAATTAATTTTTATAATTTTTTGGTTCATGCTGCTTTGAAATGCAGTAATACTACAGGTCCTATTATAAAAAAATGTTGTTTCTAACAGACTTTGTCTTCACAATTGTCCAAAGTGGCTCAAGGGTCATGTTTTGAATTTTTGGGGGCATTTTGCTTTGAAATGCAGCTATACTACAGGTCCTATATTAAAAAAAAAATGTTGTTTCTAACAGAATTTGTTCTTCACAATGTCAAGAGTGGCTCAAGGTGATGGTGCTGTCAGAAACAGGAATAGGTAGGACACTGTTAATGGAAAACATATTGCAAAATGACTTGTTTTTGCAAGATCTTTTAACATAGCTATCAATCCCTGTATTGAGAACCCAAAACCCATTAATAAAAAAAAATTAAAAAAAGAGAAAAAAAAGAATGGGTGGGATTCCATCCTATTTTAAAAATTGTTTTCTAGAATTAAAACTACTAAAAACTTGCATGTACAAAATAGCTGGTAAAAAATTCCTCTGACTTGTACAAGGGAGGTACAGGAAAACTTGACCAGATGTAGGTTATTCAGAGGACATGGGGTATGGAGCACGGACAGAGAACAAGTTTCAGAGACAATTTCCTCCAGCACGTTGAGTAAAATGAGAAAAAGAATGCCAAGAAAAAAAGGGGACCTGGGTGGAACAGGAGCGTTAACCCCATATTCCAAGTGAAGCTCAATTGGTCCCACTCATACGGGGGGGCAAGCGCTACCCAGGTCTTGACTGTGTACTGAGGAAGGCTGGAGTTCTCACACTTCCGCTTCCGTACACTCTGCTTCAGCACGACAGTTTTCATTGCTGCGTCATCAGGGCATTTTAACCTGCGTGGTAATAGATGACGGACGCCAGCCTGGGCTCTCACCGACTCACTGTAACTCCGGGCCCCGGGTCATGCTGTGGCACAGGACAGTTTATAGTCAATGTCCAGTTCAACTAAAATGGTGGTTGAAAAACTCCTTTTTTTGGCACTTTTTTAATCTGTGGGTCAGACAGGTTTTTAAGGGTCATGCTGCAGTCCAGGACAGGGTTTTGTTAATGTCCAGTTCAACTAAAATGGTGGTTGAAAGACTCCCCTTTTTCCAGCACTTTTTAATCTGGGGGTCAGACAGGTTTAATGGTCAAACGGCGGTCCAGGACAGTTCTAGTCAATGTCCAGTTCAACTAAAATGGGGGTTGAAAGACTACTTTCTTCCGGCACTTTTTAATCTGTGGGTCATGCAGGTTTTTAGGGTCATGCTGCTTCCAGGACAGGGGTATTCAATGCCAGTTCAAGTAAAAAGATGGTTCAAATAATACTGCCTTCTGGCACTTTTTTATTTGTGGGTGATGCAGGTTTAAGGGTCATGCTGTGGGACAAGACAGGATAGTGAATGGTGTGTGACTTTTTTTTTGTGGCTTTTAAGCCCAAGTGTTGTGCCTAAGATGTAGCAGGTAACCATTTGACTGTTGTGGATGTTTAATTTTCCCGCTTCTCCAGCCCTGTTTGGGTGTAAGAATGAAGGCGTTGTTGCTCTCCCATAAACTTTAATGGTCATCGCTCATAATCGACTGCTCACTATCGAAAAACCTTATCGATGGTGGCCGACTATCGACTATCGCCCGATGTCGATAGCCAACGTAATCGCTCAACACTATGAGGAGGCTTAACGCCAAGGATTGTGGCTAATAGGACATCCTTCACGGATTGGGGTTGTATCGATTTGTTCTCCATTTGGGACCAAACTTGGCTATCTGGAGAAGACCAAAGATAGACTATTGGGTCTAAAATTGCTGCAATATTGTACGATAACAAGTGGGGTACTGACATACCTCCTTCTTTAAGTGGCATGTATAGATACTGTCTTTTGCATCATGGCTTTTTGCCTCCCCAAATAAAATTCAGCATCTGGGACTGTAATTTGTTTAAGAACTTCAATGGGAAGAGGAATGGGAGAGACCTAGTGATATATAGGAATTTAGGTAGCAAGAGCATTTTAGTAATGTTAATTTTTGCTAGCCAGGATAATGGGAGCTTTTCCAATCTTTGAATTTCCGTTGTAAGGATTGCAGTAAGATCAGCTAAATTCACTGTAATCGTACTCTCTATAGACTTTGTGATTTTTATTTCTAGATAAACAAAGTGATCATTAGACCAGGTAAAGTTAAAGGAGGAGAGACTTTTCTTAGTTTGAGATGACACATTCATTGGAAGAATTACTGATTTCGTTTCGTTTAGCTTGTAATAGGAGATCAAGGAATACTCGTTTAGAATGTCCATTAAGTTAGGGATTGAGGATTCTGGTTGCGTGCACATAATTAAGACATCATCTGCAAATAAATTGATTTTGTGTTCCATGTTAAACGTTCTAACTAGTGATGATTGATTACGTTGACTATCGTCATCGGGTCGATAGTCCAAATCGGCAATTATCAAGACGATTTCCGATAGTCGATAATAGATTATCGCCGATGACCATTAAAGTCTATGGGAGAGGAACAACACCTTCATTCTTACACCCAAACAGGGCTGGAGAAGCTGGAATTAACATCCACAACAGTCAAATGGATACCTGCTACATCTTAGGCAACACACTTAGGTTATAAAAGCCACAGAAAAAAAGTCACACCCTTCATATCCTGTCTTGCACCACAGCCTGACCTTAAACCTGCATCCCTAAAAATTAAAAAAGTGCCAAGGGCGTATGATTTGCCCTCATTTTATTGAACGGGGAATTGAATTTCCCTGTCCTGGAAGCAGATGACCCCCAAAAACCTGCATGACCCCAGATTAAAACTGCTGGAAAAAGGAGTCTTTGAACCACCATTTTAGTTTCCGGGAATTGATTACCCCTGCCCTGGTCCACAATAGCCCCAACTGCATGACCCCCAGATTTAAAAGTCCCGGAAATGGGATCTTTTAAACCACCATTTTATTTTGAATGGTCTTGATTATCGTCCTGTACCCCCAGAAAATGACATTTAAAATGGTTTCTGCCCCCAGATTAAAAATTTGCAAAAAAAGGAGGTCTTTGAACCCCCATTTAGTTTCGGGACTTTGACAAAACCTGTTTCTGTACCCAGCAGGGCCCCCTAAACCTTTTTTTCACCCACAGACCCAAAAAAGTGGCACTTGCTTTTTTGTACAGGACTGCATTTAGTATATTTTTTTGGAAAATGACATTTGTTTACGTTTTTTTTTTAGGGAAGTTTTATTTTATAGTTTTTACATTATTATCATTATTTTTTTTTTTTCAAGGTGAAAACTACAACTTTACACCCCCCCCTCAGTTTTTAAAGGGTATTTTTTACACGTGTAGAGTTTTTAATTCGTCCGACACCCCATAAGTTTAAAAATGTCCAATCCCCCAAAAAACACTTCTTATTTGAGAAGACATTTGCCCTCCGGTTCTGGAGTGATTCACCCCTCAATTAATGGTTTCATTTTTCCTCCAAACCTTCTTCAGGATTAGGGACAGACTCCCCGGGAGATCAAATATGGACCCAGGGGACTCCTCCCCCAAAAAATTTTAAGCCTCAAATTGTAAATTTTGTGCCCGCCCGGGGGCCCCTTTTTGCACACTTAACCTACAAAATATTTTCCAAAATCTGATTTTTTGAAAAAATTTTGAAGCTCCCCGATTGCCCCAAACGGTGGGCCAGTGCGCCGTCAGTATCTGTTAAACGGGGGTCCAGCTGCCAGGGCCGACTTCAGGGGGTGCGGTGGAGCCCGGCTAGCGTTTCATCTATTAACAGCAGGTTCAGTCCCGGGGCCCCGGAGTTAAACGGGGGTGGGTGGGCCCCCAGGTGGCCCTTTCCTTTTTACCGGTAAAATCCCCTTTATACGAAAAGCAACGAAAAAGCGGGGGGAAAAGCAATAGGGAATGTGAGTGACCTTCACTTCCTCGTACACGTCAAGCCCCTGGGTAGTTTTTCCCTCCGTATGAGTGCGGACCAATTGAGCTTCACTTTGAAATAGGGTGGTTTAACGTCCTGTTCCCCCCCAGGTCCCCTTTTTTCTTGCTTTTTTTTTTCTTTTTTTACTCAAGTGCGGGGGAAAAGTTCTGTTTTTGTTCTCGCCCGTGCTCCATACCCTTGCCCTTTGAAAAACCTATTTTCTGGTAAAGTTTCCCTGTTCCCTTGTAAAATTTTTGAGGAATTTTTTTACAGCTATTTTGTACATCAATTTTTTTAGTTTTTAAATTCTAGAAAACACATTTTACAATGGATGGAATCCCACCATTCTTTTTTCTTTTTTAATTGTATTAAAGGGTTTTTCTAAATACGGGATTGTAGTTTTTTAAAAGATCTTGCAAAAAAAGTCATTTTGCAATTGTGCCCTTTAACGTGTCCTCCCATTCCTGTTTTTGACAGCCCCATCACCCTTGAGCACTCTGAAAATTTGGAAGAACAAATGTCTTTTAGAAACACTTTTTTTTTAAATAAGCCCTGTATTAGCTGTTTTAAAAAAAATCCCCCCAAAAAATTTCAAAACATGCCCCGACCCACTTTTGACAATTTGAAGAAAAAACTTTAAAAAAAATTTTTTTATAAATTAGGTTTTTAATTTTTTTTTTTTTTTTAAAATTGGTTTTTTGAAAAACATTTTTTTAAAAAGGACCTATTTGCTGCATTTCAAAGCAGCGGACCCCAAAAAAGATAAAAATGACTTTCAGCCCCCTGTTAAAAATTGGAGCGAAAAATGCCCCTTAAAAGGCCATTTTGTTCCCAAAGGCCAGGTTTGCTTTTCTCACAGCAAATGACCCCCAAAAAGTTTAAAAAATTTACTTTCAGCCACTATTTAAAAATTGTGATGGAGAAATGCCTTAGAAGCCACTTTCTGTTCCAAAGGCCATATTATGCGTATTTAAAAGCAACATGACCTCAAAACCATTGACAAAGCGAAACTTTTAAAATAGAGTGAGTAAAAGGAAAACGGTTTGTCATGAAAATTGCTGTCTTTTACGTCCCTAAAACAAAATGAAATGTTGGGGAAAAAAAAAAATAAAAATTTTCAGTAAGAAATGATCATTTTAAAAAAAGTTTTCAAGAGGATTATTTCGTTTGAAGAGGATGGAAGTAGAACGGCAACTAATCGGGGACTCGGGAATTGGGGCCACAACATCATCAGAGATCAAGCCTGATTCATCTGATGAAAAGTCAAACATCCCAAAATTTTCTGTGGAAAGCCGGTGAGTTTGTCTTTAAAGATCCCCTTTGCTGTGCTGAAGGGCCACTCAGATATGAAGCAGGGTGTGGGGAGGACAAACCCCCTATGGCGTGGCGAGCGAGCTCGGACCATTCGTCCCTTTTGGATACCCAGAAGTCTTTTGGGTCCCCAACACATACAAAAAACTCGGGGTTGAACGCAGGTTTGTGCACCTGATCTTAAGCTGGTCGTGCGTTGGGGAGGGGGTAAATAAAGTTGCCAGAGGTCCCATTTGGCTTCTGCCACCTTGCCTGTGCTGCTGCCGAAAGGCTACTTGGCACTTATACTGTCAGTCGTGACGTTGTTCCACCGTGACATTTGAAGAACGTGAGCAACGCAACGATGCCCAGTTGATCAATCCAAGGGCTCCATTTCCTTTATTTTACTCCATTTGGGGGGGTGGAAGGAAAATGCTGAGTTTGTTTTTTACCGGGGGATCCAGGAGGGTGGCCACCCAGTAAACTTTTTCATTTTGATGGCTTAATGCGAGGATCTGTTGGAGGAAATGGAGCTCCAAGCACTCATGTGAGAGATTTTTTCCAAACTCTGGGTCGAGGGGCATAGAAAAACTCTTTCCCCCTCAAGTTCGCGCAAACCCCTTTTTTCCCAAAGGGAGGGACGTCGGTAAAAGTCGGGGTCTAGGAATCCTCCTCCTGCTCCTCGTCCGCTTCCTCCGGGCACGCTTCGACACGCCTTTACTTGCCTCAAAAATGCTCCCTGAAGGGGAGGGGGGCCTTGCAAGCCCTGGACCCCCAACCATACCTAATGAAGACCCATAAAATTTAGAAAAATATCGGGGGCCCTTTTGGTTCGACGGAGGAAAGGCTCTGTGTCCCCTCTGTGTCCGTTCCTCCTCCGTCGCTAGCGGAAAACCCGATGTTTCGAGTGTCCAACGATCGTTCCAGAACTAAGATAACCACAAGCTTATGCTGACAAGGGCATTGTCCGCCGACCATTTTTGGGGCTTTTTCAAAACTGGAAGGATGGTGCAGAGCTCTTTCCCTGCCCCACCTTTAGTGGCTCAACACCCCGAGGTCCGCACGCTCTTGTAGGCCCTGTGTCCTTCTTTCGGTAAGGCATTTCGCGTGCCCCAATGCTGGAGCATGTGGAGTATGGGAAATTCCTCGTGTCCTTCAACAAAGAGCGGTTGACGGGAGGCCGAGCTGCGCTGCAACGAGCCAGGCGGGAAAGAAGCAGGGGGGGAACGGCGGAAGTGCGAAAAATCAAACCCCGGCCTTCCTCAGCATCAGCCGACCGGGTACTCTTTTAAAAAATTTTGGGCGACGGGGTTTATGACATTGAAGGGAAAAGGGGTGTGCTCCCGCCTACGATCTTAAGGGCGGCCAGAGTTTTTCCCTTTTTCGACCCAATTGCCTTGGAACAAGGTTTTTGTCACCCAGCCACGCTCGGGTCTGTTGCGGGGAGCCGCCACGCTCCTGACCTGTGTGTGGACGGTCCCCCAAACAATTTTTCAAAACATGGTTTTTCCCGGGCATGAGCCCCAGAGGGCCCTTGGGGGAAAGACCCCGCACCCTCCTGCGGTTTTTTAAAGCGGCGCCCACCTGAGAGCCACCCCAACCCCAGAGACATCCCCCCAGCCACCCCTTGAGCTGCACAGAGAAAGCGGGCCTTGCCATGTTACTAGTCCTGTGTCGGTGGTGAGATGACTTTTTCCGGACACGATGCAAAAACGCGCTTGAAATTTTAGAGACAAATTGGTGGCCCGGGCGGGACCTTTTCTGGGAAAGAAATGCCTGCTCGCGTTGGGGATTGGGGGGAAAGGGAAGGGGTAGACGGGCGGAAAACCCTCTGTGTCCACCCGCGGAAAGGCAACTTTCCCAAGGGCCAAAAAACCTAGCAAGCCGACATTTAGGCTTTTTTTTTGGGATGGTTTGGGTTGAGTTTTCTTTGCTCCCAAACCCGGGAAAGACAAAAGGGCGGCGTTTAATTGGCCGGCGTACGGTGTGCAGGCGCCCAAATTTGGCAGAAGGAAAAGGGGGTGGGAAAGGGTCTCTGCAGGTGCGGGGGTTACTCGGGGGGACGGTGGGGGGCTAAAGCGGAGGCTGACCCAAATTTCATGACTTGAGAGAAAGGGCACTGGGGAAAGTTGGGTGGTGGGGGAGGGGGGGAAGGCGGAGACAGAGGGGGGTGACAGTGGTTGGAGGCCCGGGTGGGTCGGGCCCTTTTTTTCCAAGTGTTGCCTCCATTTCAACTCTTGCTTTCGTCCCCAAATGTGATTTGACTGTTGGTGGGGTTTAAACCCCTATAAATTCTTGCCTCTACTTATTGCTTTAAACGGAAAGGCGGCATATGCCCATCGCTGGGGTGAATCAGGGGCCCTTCCCTCAACAAAGGGCCCCGGGCTTGAGGGGCCCCGGGCCCTTTTTTGACAAAGAAAAAGGCGGGGGAGGGGGTTTCCCCGGTTAAACCGGGGCTTTGGGGGAAATCATCCCAGCGGCTTCTGCGACCCCCCCTCCCCCCTTTTTTGAGGCGGGGCCCCGAAACTGCCCCCCCATCGTCTTCCTCCTTGTCCAGTGATGAAGCGCCCCCGCAAGCAATTCTGCGGAAAAGCCACTTTGGTTTCCGCAATGTGGGCATCATCACCTTTAAACCACAGGTGATTTCCCCTCGTCCTGAAAATTCTGCTTTCCAGGGCTGAAAGGTTTTAAGCAAGGGGCCCACTGAAAGGGCGTTCCCGGGCCGCCCAGGTTTTTTGTCGATTGCCCCGGCTTCCTTCTCCTCCTCTGAGGGCATAAAAAGGGTTCCTGGGGGGTCAGGCAGAGAAAATCCATCCTTTTTGGCCCTTCTTAAATTTTTTAACATTCCTTCTCCCCCCAACCACATTTTTGTCATCAAAGAGGTTTTTCAAAAAAGGGATTACCCACAGTGGGGGTACAAGATTTTGCTTTTTGGGCTGCCTTCACTTCAGTTGGCCCGGTTTCCTGATGTTGCTGATGAACGAAAATTGGGGGCCGTGACTGGGAGGACAGGAGGTAAGACTGTTGGATGCAGGTTGCTTTAACCCATGAAAAAAAAGATTGGCGACGCTGTTCGTTACTGAGATTCACAGGGCCCTGACCCCGCAATGACAGGCCTGGGGGGGTCCTGGGAACCGACGATCCGCTGAAAGGGTGTTATAACCCGCACTGGGAAAGGGGCACCTTCTCTCGTTCCTCTTCCTCCCAAGTCCCACTTCCCCTCTTTGCTTTTGGGTTACCACATGCATTTCGCCCCCTTTCAGAAAGATAAAAATTTGAAAAAGGTTGGGAAAAGTTTTTTGGGAAAATTTTCTTATTTTAAAAAACGGGAAATCACAGCTTTCTCAAATTTCCCCCCCAAAACAAAACAAAATTGTGGGAAATTTAAATTTTTGTCAAAGGGGGCCTCTATCAACAAAAACTGGCCTGCGTCAAATGAAAAAAAAACCCATCTGAAATGTATACGGGTAATAAAAAAGGTATTTGGTTTCACCTAAAAATACAACCCGCGGGGAAAGACAAAAAATTTTGTATTCAAATTTAAGTGCAAGGGGGCCCCCTATCAACAAAGCTGGACCGCCCAAAAATTTAAAAAAAAAAACCTATCTGAAATGTATACGGATAATAAAAGGATTTGTTGCAAACCCAAAAATACACCTGCGGTGACAACAAAATTGCTGTATTCAAATTTAAGTGCAAGGTGCCTCTATCAAAAAGCTAGACTGCGCCAAAGTGAAAAAAGGGAAAATTTAAATGTAAAACGGGGTAATAAAAGGGAGTTTTTTCACCTAACAAATTTCACCTGCGGTGGGCTCCCAAAAAACGTTTTCAATTTTTTAAATGCAAGGTGCCTCATCAACAAAGCTGGAACTGCCCAAAAGTGAAAAAACCCTGGGAAAAGTAAAACGGGTTTAAAAAACGGGAAATTTTTTGCACCAAAAAAACCCTGCGGTGACGACAAAATTGCTGTTTTAAAAAATTTAAAAATTGGGGGGAAGGGGCCTCTATCAACCAAAAACCGGGGCTTTCGGCAAAAAGAAAAAACCCCCTTTCTGAAAGGTAATTTCGGATAATAAAAGTGAAGGGGTTTGGGACCAAACAAATACACCTGCAGGACCCACAAAATTCAAAAATTTTAAATGCAATTGCCCTTTTATCAACAAAGCGGGGGTGCGCCAAAGTGAAAAGGTATCTGAAAGGGATAAAGGATAATAAAAGGGGAGCTTTGCCCCCAAACCCAAAAACAAACCCGCGGTGGGCTACAAAATTCTGTAAATTTAAATTTAAGTACAAAAGGGGCCTCTATCAAAAAAGCTGGGCCCGCCCAAAAATGAAAAAAAAAACCTATCTGGAAAAATTTTTACCATAATAAAAAGGTATTTTTGCACCTAAAAATACACCTGCAAATGACTTTCAAATTGTGTATTCAAATTTAAGTCAAGGGGGCCTCTATCAACAAAGCTTTGACTGCGCCCAAAAAGAAAAAACACCCATCTGAAAGGTATAAGGATAATAAAATGGGGTTTGGCACCTAAAAATAAAACCCGCGGTGACTACAAAATTTTCTTTTATTCAAATTTTAAATGGGATAGGGGCCTCTATCAAAAAGCTGGACTGCGCCAAAATGAAAAAACACCTTTTCCCGAAAGGGATACCGGGGAAAAAAATGGAGTTTTGGGGACCTAAAAATACCCTGCGGTTTTGGGCACAAAATTTTCTTTATTCAAATTTAAGTGCAAGGGGCCCCTTCAACAAAGCGGACCGCCCAAAAGTGAAAAAAACACCTATCTGAAATGTCTTGGGTAATAAAAAGGTTTTTTGTTGCACCTAAAAAAAACACCTGCGATGAATACAAAATTTCTGTATTCAAATTTAAGTGCAAGGTGCCTCTATCAACAAAGCTGGACTGCGCTAAAGTGAAATGGTATCTGAAAGGTGTACGGATAATAAAGTGGAGTTTTGCACCTAACAAATACACCTGCGCTGACTACAAAATTGCTGTATTCAAATTTAAGTGCACGGCGCCTGTACCAACAAACCTGGACCACGCCAAAATAAAAAAAAACACCTATCTGAAAGGTAGACCGATAAAAGTGGAGTTTGGCACCTAACAAATACACCTGCAGTTACTAGAAAAGATCTGTATCCAAATATAAATTCAGGTGCCCAACATACAAGTAATATTTCAACAGAAAACTGTTAATAAAAAGCCATTGCAATGCAATGTCTAAAAAAGTCTGGTGCACAATATCCAGATCCTTTAAAGGCTTGTCTGTGTTCGCTCGCGGCCCCCCCCCCCCCCCCCCCCCATGTGACTTTACAGGGCTAGATACTCCTTTAAAATTCTCAGCCTAAGTACCTAAAATCTGCAAATCTCGTATCTACCTAAGTTCTAATGTTAACAGCAAAAATTATAGCTGTCTGTGTGACCAAATAGAACAGTTTCGCTTAGCGGTTTGGACAGAGACTGAGAGCACGTCCTACTCCTATGAGCACGTCCTACTCCTACACTGATCATGAAAAGGAAGGGATGTTCTATGTAAAACGAAGTCATGTGATTTTTCCAGCCAATCGCAACCATACAAATCCCATTCATGAGTCGCACACACAGCTCACCCTGCTCTGTCTCTAAGCTGATTTGCTGGCCGCCAAAATGACAGGATGCGCTGAAAATGGCGCAATATTAATAGATGATGCACAGATTTTCACCTAAATTATCGCGTGATCGAAAAAATCCGATCAACATAAAAACCGTGCCGATTTCAACTTTGTCGATAATAATCGCTTAACACTAGTTCTAACACCTGAAATCTCTTGAGAGCACCTAATGCGTTCTGCCAACGGCTCCACACACAGAACATAAATTAAAGGCGATAATGGACATCCTTGCTTAGTACTGTTCGATATGGGAATAGGACGTGAAAGGATGCCAGTAGTAAATACTCTTGCTGATGGAATAGAGTATAATTCCATCACAGCGTGTAAGAAATGGCCTGCAAAGCCAAATTTAGTCAAAACCTCTCTCAAATAAAGCCAATTGAGCCTATCAAAGGCTTTTTCAGCGTCTAAAGAAAGAAAAAGCGTAGGGGTTCTGTGTGTGGAAGTCATCTGTATTACATTCAGCACTCTTCTGATTCCATCCCTTGTTTGACGAGCCTTAACAAAGCCTGACTGGTCTTTCTTAATCAGAAGGGGTAGGAATTCGTTTAATCGAATGGCCAGAATTTTTGAGTACAATTTAATATCGTTGTTAAGTAAGGATATTGGGCGATAGTTGGTCACCTGTTCCGGAGATTTGCCCGGTTTAGGGATTGTAGATATCAGGGCAGTTAGCATTTCAGCTGGTGCTTTACCTTTGGACATAATAGTTTGGAAAAGTTCTGTGAGGTAGGGGGATAAGGTGGAGCTAAATAATTTATAATATTCATTAGGGAGTCCATCCGGACCTGGGGCTTTGTGCAACTTAGAGCTACCAATAACGTGTTCTATTTCTTGAAGTGTAAATGGTTTGTTAAGCTCCTCTAACTGTTCCATCGTTAGGGAGGGGAGCTTAATTTTCTGGAGAAAGGCTGAAATCTCAGGTACAGTTACAGGTGGTACTGTAGGATTATCTTTAATATTATATAGATCAGTGTAGTAGTCAGCGAAACAATTAGCAATATATTGAGGGTCACAGACCTTTTTCTGCAGGGGGGACCAGCAATGAAGCAATTTTAGCTCTAGCTTGGTACTTCTTTACCCGCTGTGCAGGAGTTTAGTAGGTCTATCCCCCTGAAGAAAAAAATTTCCCATTTCAACTTGGCTGTGAAAATTCATACTTGTTTAACACTAGGATACTGGACTCGTGACCCGCTAGAACTACTGAAAGGAGTCATTTTTGACTCCTTGCTTGTTTTCGTTTATTTTTAGAGTTTCATTTGTGGTTATTTATTAATAATTATATTTTTTGAAATTTGTATTGTTATTGTGAGATCCAACAGTAATGCTTTTGATTGTTTTTTTCTGCTTTTATTTTTCTACAGAAAATAACAATAATTAAAATAGACGTTTTTCAAACATTTTTTTTATTCAAGTGCACACATATAACAACAACTGAAGAAAAAAAAGCAGAGAAAATGTGGTGGAGGAGCATAAAATGAAATATGGCGCAGAATTCACCTTCTAAACATTTTGTGTTTTGCATTTTAGGCATTGCCTTTGATTTATGGCAGTACATTGCCCACCAAAGACTTACCACAAGTCTTACAATTGCCGGACAGAATCTATTTTTCTTGCACTTTTCTTTGATCTGGCAAAATTTTGTTTGAACCATCACTTCTGAGCTGAAAAACTTGGGACGTGGAACCCTTTTCCCTATCTGTGATAAGGACCACTCAACTCTCTACACGTTGCAAAATGCCTTGCGTGACTTTCGGTGGGTAATCTCCTTGAATATTATCCATGCATTTATACCCGCAAAGTCTAAGGCATTTTCAAATGCATGAACAGGCCATCTCCTTGTGCATGTTCGTGTGGTATATTTTCGTGCCATCTGATCCACTACATTACTCCATATTTTGTTTCATTGTAAAACTTTACCGTTTCTGGAGTTTTTTAGCGGAATCGACGCAACAACAACATCTGGATTGGACGGAACTCAAAATGAACAACATTTTTGTTGACCCTTTCCTTTATATACTGTTTAAGTGTAAAATTTTTCTTCATTTCTAAACACTTTAGTGTTGTACAATTCCTCTTTCATGGATTTTTTTTCTTTAGGCACTTCTCGCCTTATCTTCTTCAGTGTTCCCACGATGGTTGTTCCTTTGCTTTTTAGCTGTTTAGCTAATTTTACTGAAGTAAAAAAAAATTATCGGTTGTAACATTGCGACCTTTTTTTCAAAACGGGTCCAATAACTTCATTACCACATGGTCGCCCAAACGGTCCTCAGCACGGCGTGTGTCATCTTTGCCTAGATAAGGGAAGCCATTTGCCAGATATTTTCTATCCTTATCAACGCTAGCCAATATTTGTGGCCATATTTTCTGGTTTGGAAGGCATGTACTGCGTGATTTGGGCACCTAGTTTTGCTTGGGGAAAAGTTGCTCATCCCCCGTTATGTATGGGCCAGGTTTGTAACACGCAATACAATTTTCAATAAAAACCCGTCCCACACGTAGAAAATAGAGCAAACTTGTCCGTTTGCAGTCTCTCCCATCGAGTAGATTTCTCATCAAATTGAGAAACCTCATAAAATTTTAAAAAAAGCGGTCTAGACATTGTCGCTTTGCAAAACGGTATTCCCCAGTCCCTTACACCAAAACTGCTTATCGAGTGACGGGTTTTTTTCCGATATTCCACGAGCATAGAATATCGCAATGAATGCATCTAGCTCCTCATCAGATAGAGTAAACTGTAATTATTGTTCCTGCATGCTTCTGCAAGCGTACATTTCTTATATGTGTCATATATTTATGAATCAAAAATAAAAAGCCATGCGCTCAAAGGACTATCGATAATGATATTTCTTCTGGCGTATCCTGTTTGGGCCAGGTGCTTCTCGAAGAATATTTGGCTGTCACGCCTACCAGGGAAGTGTTCTCCAATTTCAACAGGTTTCCATTGAATACCATCCGCTGAAACTAGTATTCCCTTTAGATTCGCCTTCTCTGGTGTTTGTTGTTGCATTACCTTCGCCGCCCTCTTTACCTGTTGTTCTTTCATTTCTGGGACGTTTTGCTGTTTTTTTCTGTCCACGACCAGGAGGATGGTCACGAGGCAACATAACTGCATGAGCCCCATCCCCAGTTGATGTGCTTGGAATATCTGGGAAAAAAATTGATGAATTATTTAGAATTTTTTTTTGTAAGGGTCCGTGCACACTGGCTGGATGCGGCGGAATATCCGAACCGGATATTCTCACCACAATCCGGCCCGTACTGCCCGCTCAGGTACAAAACGGAGTTTCATACCTGAAGCTCCGCTCCGAACCCGGGGTGGAGCCGCTGTCTGGGATGGAGCCGTGCTTGCGCGTAAGCAAGCGCTGCTCTGTCCCTGACAGCGGCTCCAGCCCGGGTTCGGGCGGAGCTTCAGGCATGAGCGGGCAAAGGGACGGCCTGTTTTTGCGGCAAGAAAAATCCAGTGGGTATTCAGCCAGAATTTGCTAGTGTGCACAGGCCCCAACTCAGTGTGTTTGGGAAGAACAAATAAATACACATAACTACTTACCTTCTGGATTTGTTCCTTCTGAGTCTTCCAGTTACTTGATATGTTTGAGGAATGAAATCTTCATCACTGTCAGAATCAAATACATGTTCCTGCAATTCGGATTCCGATTCATTTCTCCGGTATGGATTGCAAAAGTAGCCAGAATATCCTGAGGCTTTATCAAACGTTTTTCTCTCCATATTCCTCACAAATTCCATAATTATATATAGTTCCCTGCTGAAAATAGAAATGAAATGTAAACTAAAATAAATAATTACTTTTCTTCAACTTTCAAAAGTAGGTGGGGTGAATCAGTTGACAGGCAGCTAAACTATTTCATAACAATTCATACCTGTATGAGTCTTCAGAGCTCGTATGTCTGCGTCTGTTCTCTTTGTCTCTTCAGCTGAACTGATAGTAAAGGTTTTCTATCCAGAATACTGTCTCCTGCTAGAACCTTAGAAAAAACAAACCCCCCTTCATTAGCATAAGATAAGAGCCTAGCGTTTAAAAAAGCTATTTTGTTCAGCATTACACAGTAATACAAAACGGTAAACACAAAGGAAAATGTAAAAAGTTGACATGTAAATTGAACTACATCTATATGAACATCAGGGTAAATAAAACAGAGTGAAAAAATTATGCACAAAACTTTATAGCAACATTTAGTGACAAAAGGACCTCAAAATATAGTAGGGAGTCAAAATGACTCCCTTCAGTAGTTCTTGGAAATTTTGAAAAAAACGCGCCAAAATTTTTTACCAAAATTATTATCTCACAAAATCTTTTTTCACTTTATATTTTTAGGAAAAGTCACCGAGTTTCAAGCCGGAATTCTGAAAAATGTAGTCACAGAAGAGAAATAAAAAACGAAAGGAGTCAAAATGACTCCATCAGTAGTTCTAGTGTTAAGTTAAGATTCCTTAAATGAGACCTACAGCTTAGAAGAAGTTCTTTGTTCTTGGGGCTAGGATCATTTTTAAAGGCTTTATCTAACGTTTTTAATTTGTCTTAGAGTAGTCGTCATTTCAGCTTCCCTTTTCTTTTTTTCTCTGGCAGCTAATTTGATACAGACACCCCTAATGACTGCCTTGTGGGCGCACCATAGGATTTCAGGGGACGGAGCACTGGGTGAGTTTAATTCAAAGTAATCCTTCAAAGCCGATTGCAACTCTTTTACTACGTCTGGGGCTTTAATTAAATAGTGGTTAATACGCCACGGCATTTGGGGGGGTGAGTGGTATTTATCTTTTAGCATAAGATATACCAGAGCGTGGTCGGACCATGTAATTTGACCTATCTCTGTGCTGAAGATCGAAGGCAGGATTTGCCTGCTGACCAGAAAAAAGTCAATTCTTGAATGGGTGTTTTTAGAAGCAGAGTAACACGAGTAATCAATTTCTGAAGCGTGATGATACCTCCACGGATCATGTAGGTTTTCCTCCCATACTAGATTTTTTAGTTCTGGAGCGTAACGGGAGCAGCCAGATGATCTGTCTAGTTGCTTGTCTATGACTACATTGAAGTCCCCACATATAATCACATGGCCAGCAGCTATTTTTTTTGCTTTTCTTAGGACTTTTGAGATAAAAGATATTTGTTTCGTATTAGGAGCGTAGAGATTAACTAGCGTGTATGGTATGTTATTTAGTTTGCAAACTAGCATTACAAACCGTCTCTTTGGGTCAATAAGCGAATTTAGATTTTTGAAAGCTATAGTGTCTTTAACTAGGATTGCAACGCCAGCTGTCTTGACCGAGATGAGCAAAAAAATAGCATAAGGGAAACGTTTATGCTTTAGCCTATAGGTATCCCTTTCTTTGAGATGGGTCTCTTGGATGCACAGTATGTCACTTTTGGAATTAATAGCTTCTCTCCAACAGTGAGAACACTTAGGTGGGGAGCTGAGACCCTTTGTGCTAAGAGACATTATTTTAACTCCCATGGTTAGTCAAGAAAAGACTGGGTAGGTGGATTAGCTTCGGACAGGGACTCCGGGCCATGTCTTTTTCAGAATTTAAGCAAAGTGTGGTAACATTTGAGACCATGACATATGTGAACCAACAAGACAAAGTTAAACTCGAACAAATTGGTAAGAAACAAATGACAATAGAGAACAACTTCCCGCAAGGGGAAGAGCAGCGATGGGAAAAGTCCATAGCCAGAACCTGAGGAAGAAGACGTAATTAAACATACATTACGGCATCAAGTCCCGAGGGTAACCCGAGAGGGATGTAGGAAGAGACTGCAATCACGTTGGTCAATCGTTGGGTCGGTGGCTAGATCTTCGAAGTTTTTCAGACCAAATTGATGTGATGACTTCTGGTTTATTTTTCTTCTTAGTCAGAGGAGATTGGACCGGAGTAACTAGGAGAACCCAGGAGGTGAGGAGATCCTTGGCAGCAGCTGGAGTGGGGCAAACCAGCGTGGAGTTGTCCTTCGTTATTATTAGCTTCACCGGGAAACCCCAATGATAGTTTATATTGTTTTCCCGGAGAACTTTAGTTACCGGTGCAAATTCTTTGCGTTTCAACATTGTTCCAGCAGATAGATCAGGATAAATGGAGATATTTCGGAACTTCTCTGGTAGGTCAGGGCATGCGCGGATCGCTTTTAGGAAGTTTTCTTTGGTCCGGAAATAGTGGATTCTAGCAATGACATCTCGAGGCACCGCTGATGGTAGGTGTCTGGGTTTCGGGAGACGATGAATCCGGTCTATGGCAAGATCGAGGTCAGAAGCTTCCGGCAGGACAGCGGCCATCATCTCTGTGAGAAATTGTGGGAGAGACTCTTGGGGGACCGAGTCCGGGACTCCCCGTAATCTGATATTGTTCCTCCTAGACCTGTCTTCGAGATCTAGGACTTTGGCCGCCAGGTGGTGACCCTCAACCTCGAGGACAGAGTATTCGACTATAAGCGAGTTGTGAGATTTGGCAAACTCTGCCATTTTTTTTCTACGTGGTCGGTTCTGGAGATCAGCGCCTGTATGTCAGATCTAAAGTCTCCCATCATTTGCTTGAAATCTTCTTGAAGGGATTCACGGAAAGACGTGAACATGCGATGTAATACATGTTCCGTAATGCCAGATGTCCCTGAACTCTCCCGGAGCTCCATATCCACTGAGCCCTGCTTAGAGGAAGCCGGAGAGGAAGCCGAGTCTTGTGAGCGAGCCTCTTTGTTCCGAGATTGGGGTGCCGGGTTATTAAAGAATTCTGTAAGCTTCCTGGGTTTAGGATTTCGTTTTGAAGTACCGCCCATTGGAATCGACAAGATGGAGAGGTAGCACGAGTCCAGAGGATGGTAGAAGAGACAAAGGGTATCTGAATGAAGTTGTGCCACCGATAGACGTGAGGCCCAGAGCGAATAAACGTGAGTTCAGCAATCACTTCAGAGATGAATTCTTCTGAGGTTTAGTAGATGAGTTTTCTGACCTTATTGTTTGTCTTTTATTTTTATTTTTATTTTATTTTTTTTCCTTGGTAGTCCTTTTCCACACAGGGAGAGGTTGTCTTTGTCAGGCAAACTAATTATACAGCTAGTGGTGGTCAATTGAGGGAGTACACAAACAAGTCCCCACCGGAAGATTGTAAATTAGAGGGGATGGTCTTGTGGAGCCCCAGTACCAGGGCAATAGACTATAAGCTGTGGGGCGAGATGTTCCACCTATAAAGCGGATTAATGTAACACTTTCTAGCAGCTGCTTATTAGTTTAGTTGGGTAAAATCCGTAGAAAGAGCACTGGCAGCGGGAGGTTCGTTCTGTGAGGCTGAGGTGTCGGGCCCCGGCGACATAGTAGTTAACCTTAAGCTGTGAAATCAGGTGCTCCACTTATAATGCAGTTTACTTTACCATTAATCAGCAGCTGCAGTTAATTTTAGTTGGGTAACATCCATGGAAGGGACACTGGCAGTGGAAGGATAGTTTTGTGAGGCAAAGCTGTAAAGCCCTAATGATAAGGCAGCAAACCTTGAGCTGTAAGGCGAAGTGTTTCACTTATAATGCAGGTTACTGTAATACTTCCCAGCCGCCGTGACTTTGTTCAGTTGAGTATGTCCATGAAAGGAGCATTTGTAGTGGAAGGATAATTCTGTGCGGCTGAGCTGTAAAACCCCGGTGACTGGATAGTAAGGTTTAAGTTGTGAGGCGAGGTATTCACCTATGATGCAGGTTACTATAGTAATGTCTAGCAGCTGCACTTTAATTTAGTTAGGTAATGATCATGAAAGGAGCCTTGCACTGGGGGGATAGTTCTGTGTGGCAGAGCAGCAAAGTCCTGGTGACAAGGTGGCAATTTGTAAGCTGTGAGGTGAGGTATTTCACCTATAGAGCAGATCACTGTAGTAATATCCAGCGGCTGTGTGTTAGTTTAATTGAGTAATGTCCATAAAAGGAACACTTGCACTAGGAAGATAGATCTGAAAGGCAGTGCTGTAAAACCCCTGTGACAGGTAGTGACCTTTGAGCTGTTGGGCAAGGTATTCCACCTGTAATGCAGGTTATTGTGGCAGTATCTAGTGGCTGTGTTGTAGCTTAGTAGGGTAGCAGCCACAGAGGGAACACCTACACTGGAGAGATAGTCTCATGGGGAAAGGCTGTACAGTCCTGTGTCCAGGCAGTGAGCCTTAAGCTGTGAGGTGGGATGAAATGCCTGTAATGCAGCATGCTGTGATGTTATCTTGCAGCCGTGTTTTAGTTCAGATGAATAGTGTCCCATGAAAGAACAATTGCAGTGGGTCTGAGAGAATAGATTTAAGGACTCTGGTATAGTAGCAGGCTAGAGGAGCAGAATATGTATCTCTTTGCCTCCTTTTTGCGGCTCAGAGCTTTGTTTTTGCGCTGCAGCAGAGTGGGGTGGCCAAGGGGGACTAAGGACGACACTACTTTCTTTACTCTCCCGCCGCCATTACATACGGCGCGGGGAGTTCAGGCGCTTGTTACTGCTCCTACCCCCTGAATGACGGCGTGCGTGCTGCTCACCTTGCGGGTGACTCGTTGCGGTAAGCTCCTCTATCCAGTTCTAAGACGCTAGTCCCGACCGAGGTCTGTTGTAGAGTGGACAGCGGCAGTTCCCTCCGGCAGGAGAGATGTTTAAGATGGCGGGCGCCGCACACTCTCAAGCAGCGCACTGTGTCGTTCGGGCTGATATCCACAGGGTCTCCACTCCGGACGCTCACCCAAACTCCTCTGACCTCTTGGACCTCTTGGACCCTTGCAGGGTAAGAAAATACGCAGTCTGTGGGTTTAGTTTGGCCGCTCTAGCTGATCCCTCATGGAGCTCTTCTACCCTGCGACCGACGCCATGCAGGACCAGGCCCCGCCCTGTCTTCTTCCCTTTTCTTGACAAGCCTTGACTTTTTCTAGATGGTCTTGAAGAACGCTGTCATATCGGGACAAGATTTCCAAGGTTCCCAAACAGTTACTATTATGGATATCTCCAATTCTCTGTGAACTCCTCCTGAATGCCATGTTGTGTGAAGCTAAAAACGGTGTCACATCCAAAAGTCTTTGCAGAAGAGCCATAAACTTATCCACTTCCTTTGCCAAACTTCTCTGCATCCTATAATCAACCCCATGGCCACCTAAGGACTTTTGGAGGGTTCTCCAACTCCAGTATTTCCTGTGCTGTGCGGATTGTTCATGTTCCAGTAACTTCATGTACAGGCGATGCCATTTTTGCTTTGATGGATCAAAACCATCTTTCCGACAGAGGCTGCTTCCTGATTTACTTAAGAGGTCATTAGAAAATGCCATGCAAGTTACACAATACATTATGTTCTTACTTTGGCTCCACCTTAGCCAATCCCTTAAGATCTTCTCACGTCCATTTGATGACTTTGCATACAGGAGGAAATCACTGAAAGAACGGGTGTCGACATCTTTAGGTAAAGACTGTGCCATCTTCTTTAAGTGTTGTTCATCTAGAAGTCCAGAAAAGACCATCTTCCGCCTTTCTTTATCTTTGATGACATCTGGCCATAGTGCTTGGTCTCCCCAATCAATTTCTCCTTGCTAAGTACTGGAAGGCTGACTGGACTCTTCTGGAGGAAGGACAGTGCTTGTACCACTGTGCATACTACAAGACACTTCTTCACTTATATCTTCCAAAGCATCTAATAGGTTGATAGGATGATCTTTCTAGATGGTATGACATTTATCTGAACAGGAAGCAATTTCCTCTTCTTCCATCTTCTCTTCTTCCTCCATTATGGCAGAGGTCTCAGGAGACATGCTGTAGTGACATATCAATGCAGCTTATTCTGATACCTTGCTAGAAGTTCTTTCTTCTTCTTCTTCTACCCCTAAAGAAATGACTGGAGGTGCAGCTGCCTGGCTGGTTGAAGCGGTCTGCTTGGCATCAACTTTGTTACTTTCTGGACTTTTAAAGTATTTTCCTACTCTTTAGCTTTTCTTCATGTCCCTCACAATCTCTTCTCCCCTTTCGTTTTTGAGAGCCAGATTTATGATGATACTTTTTTGGATCACCAGAAATTTTGGTAGTAATACTTTACTATTGTCTTGCTTTAGAAAAACAATTGGTTAAATACTAAATTCTTTTTTTTTTTACCAAGGAGTGCAAATATAATTAGTATTGGTCAAAACTGAACCATTTCTAATGCTAAACCAATATGGAAATATGCAACAATTATCAATGGCAAGTGTTTAACTTTACTTTCCTAACTTGAAACTTATCAAAACTTGTGTAGCCAACAATCTCACCAGACTCGGCAACAATTTCAGTTGAATACAACGACACGCTCAGACTTGTTTTGAATGAACTAGAGACATTTTTCGTGAGAAGGAAGACAAGAAAAAAAACCACTTTATAATCTCTAACTTTTCTGGGAAAAAAAATCCCCCAAAAATTAGAACAGAGTGGGAAACAGCATGCCTGCTCAGAAATGGGGGTAAATAGCCCAGTCAGAAGCTGGTTAAACCCATAACAAGCACAAAAAATACATGATTAAAGGGGTTGTCTCACCACAGGGGGCGCTGCTGCTGCTTTTTATGTTAAAGATCTTGCAAAAACATGTCACTTTGCAATATATGTTCAATAACAGTGTCCTAACTATTCCTGGATATCCCCTCTTGTATGGGCTGCATCAGCTTCTAAGGTCATTATAGCTACAGACCTGTTAAATCTCTCGTGATAGGCTGCCAGCACTGGTTGCTGTATCTACAGACCTGGCTTCTACTGCAGCCTTGTAAAAACCAGTACACACACCCCTGAATTCAAAATGAAACCAAGAAAACAGGACTGAGCTAAGATGAATCAATGTAGTGAGACAACCCCTTTAAGCATAATTTCATACAGTGCCAAAAATATAAAGTGCCAGTGCAAAGAACAACAATGTAAAAATCTATTATAAAGTACAAATTATTAACAAAGCTTACAAGTCAAGATAACTTAGATTTCACTTGTTGCACCACTAAGATGCCACAGTCAACTTAGGCTAGGTTCAAGCTATGTTTAAAGGGAATGTGCCATCAAAAATGATGTCATGATGAGTCATTAATAACTGACGTTTTTATGTTTAACACATTTAAGATTTTTTTTTTAAAATTTTCCAAATCACTTTCAATATGTGGCAATAATTCTTAAGTCCTGCATTTTTCGCTTTTGCCACTAGGCCTAATACTAGCCTGACACTTCCTGTTCTGTAGAGGAAGATTTTCAGCAGCCTGCTCATGATCATTACAAGCAGGGTAAAGCTGAAAGATGACATCAATGTGCATAGCTAACACAGGATCCACCAGTAACAATAGACAATGTCACAGCTCCCCATCCCTACACATTGACTTCTTCCTAGGTCACAGAGAAGCCTAGAAAACTCTCCTATATAAGTCAATGGGTCTGTTCTTGTTCACAAGCTCCTATGTCTATGAAACTGCTATAAAGCATTTCTCAGGCAAGATGGTTGCCCCCACAATGATATACAGACAACTGAATTGAGAAATCTACAATCAGAAAGTAAAAGAAAGAAAGAAAATAATATGGATCAAGGACCTATTTTAATAAGTAAAAAAAAAATAGCAACAGATTCCCTTTCTGGGCATGTTCACACGGCTTAATTGCGGGGCGTAATTACGCCGTGTGCTCGGGAGCTTACGGCGATCGGCACAAGCTGCCACGGGGATGGCAGCCCGCCGGCCCCATAGACATGCATTACTCACGGCGCGTATATGCCGTGAATAAGTGACATGTCACTTATCTCCCCGCTCGCCGTATTGAACGAGCGGGGAGTGGAGACATAATCCATAGTTCTCTATGAGAACTGTGGATTACCGTAATGACTGGGACGTATTTCGCCCCTTATTGAGCGCAGTATGCCGCAAAATACGGGGCGAGATATGTCCCATTTTAAGCTGTGTGAACATGTCCTAAAAAATCAATATATCTATATTTGCAATCCATTAATTTCACTCTCACCTTTTGCAGTCTTCTTTCCTCTTCTGCAGGGGGGCATCAAGCTCCTGAGTGCTTAAGGCAACGAAACTGAGCCACACCCACTGCTCTCTCCAGACACAGAAGTTGGGGTCCTAGGAATTAATCTTCATTCCTCTGTACCTTCAAGAAAATAAATGAACAGAATACATACATTAAAAAAACAGCACCAGAATTATGTTAATAACTGACATGTTTGCTAATATTTTCCACGCATGGAAAAGTCCTTACACCGTGGATTCACATTACCTTGCATAAAGCTGAGTTCACATGGCATTTCATGTGAACACATCCTAATGGGACATAATATACTCAGATTTTAGAGCAGGATGGAAGTGGATTTAACACCAAAATCCATGTTTACAGATCCCTGGGTGAATATACCCTAGACACAGTCACATATATTATGATCTTGTCCAAGAAAAAAACCCTCATGTCTATGTAGGTGGGAAAAAAAAATATGGCTCCTGGAAGGTGTGGAGTAAAAAAAAACAGCCAAATTGTTATGACCATCTGTCAGGAAGGGGTTTTTCTTCCCACTCTCCAAAAGCCATAACTTTTTTTTCCAGCTACATAGACATGAGGGTTTTTTTCTTGTGGGACAAGATGGACTTATCATAAAGTGTCTGACTGTGTCTAGAGTTTTGTTTTTCGCCATTCAATCCTTGGTATAAATGATGTGTTATCTGTATTTTACAGGTTGATCCGCATCTGCCAATACCAAACGTGTAGGGTTTCTGTTATGTTTCGCTACCATAAAAAAATTCCAAACATTTACAATTTTTGAAATTTGCACCGCAACTCCATTTTGTGCGGGCAGTGCGGCCAATAACTTTTTTTGTAACAACTACAGACCTGAGTTAGGTGGCATTTTTTGCGGGCTGAAGTGCACTTTTTATTGCTACCAGTTTGGAATACATGCCACTTTTTTTTATCAATTTGATTTTAATTTTTATAGGACATGAAATGACCAAAAAAACGGCAATTTTAGTGTTTGGAATTTTTTTCTTCTACAGTGTATGGTTATGTCTCCACTGCATCGGACAAAAAACGTTTTTTTTAGATGCACGGCTGCGGTTTTTGTCACGCTTTGTACAAAAACCTCGGTCACTTCTTTTTTTTTTTGCCGTCACCCATACAAGAAAACTAAAAGTGCTAGCATATTATACAACATGTTATATAATGTGTCCAAGCCGAAAGACGAGTAGAGGAAAGACGAGCTGTGGAGACTACAGCTCGTCTTTCCTATTGCCGTCTATGGGGCCACACAAACGATCGTATCTTCAGCGATTTAAAAAAAAAACTAAAAAGCGCCGTAGAGTGTGTAAAATAAAGATAAAGGAAGCAAAGCTGGAGAAGGAAAGACATATCGCTATAGAAAGTAAAACTAACCCCAAAATATTTTTTAACTATATAAATAGTAAAAAGATTAAAACAGAAAATGTTGGCCCTTTAAAAAACACTGAGGGAGAGACAGTAGAGGATGATGAGAAAAAAGCAAACCTATTAAACACTTTTTTCTCCACTGTATTTACCGAGGAGGATGACCTTCCTGTTGAACAGAGAGATGTGGTAAACTCCAACTTAAATGCTTCTTGTCTAACCCAGGAAGAAGTGCAGCTCCATCTTAAGAAGATTAAAATAGACAAATCCCCAGGTCCTGATGGCACGTGTCCTAAGGGAGTTAAGTGATGTCATAGATAGGCCCCTATTCTTAATATTTATGGACTGTCTAATAATGGGGTATGTCCCAAAGGATTGGTGCATAGCAAATGTGGTGCCAATATTCAAAAAGGGGTCAAAAAGTGATCCAGGAAAATATTGGCCGGTAAGTTTAACCTCTGTTGTAGGTAAAATGTTTGAATGTTTTCTCAGAGATGCTATCCTGGAGTATCCCACTGAAAATAAATGTATAACGCTGTTCCAGCATGGTCTTATGAAGGATCGGTCCTGTCAGACTAATCTCATCAGCTTCTATGAGGAAGTCAGTGCTAGACTGGATCGGGGTGAGGCACTAGATGTCATAAATCTAGATTTTTCTAAAGCATTTGATACTGTGACACATAAAAGGTTGTGCTTGGACTGGGGGAAAATGTGTGCAAGTGGGTAAGCAACTGGCTCACTGATAGAAAACAAAGGGTGATAATTAACGGTGCATACTCAGACTGGATCCCTGTTACTAGTGGGGTACCACAGGGCTCAGTATTGGGCCCTATCCTCTTTAACATTTTCATTAATGATTACACAGTAGAATATCGATCTTTGCAGACGATACTAAGATCTGTAAAGTAATCAACACAATAGAGGATAATGTGTTATTACAAAGGGATCTGGATAAGTTGGAGGCCTGGGCAGAGAAATGGCAGATGAGGTTTAATACAGATAAATGCAAGGTTATGCACATGGGGAGGAAAAATCCATTACATGACTACATGTTAAATGGAAAAAGGCTGGGTAAAAGTGACATGGAGAAGGACTTGGGAATCCTGGTGGACAGTAAACTTAATTGTAGCAGCCAGTGTCAGGCAGCAGCTGCCAAGGCAAATAGGATTATGGGGTGTATTAAAAGGGGCATAAATGCACATGATGAGAACATTATTCTCCCATTATACAAGTCACTGGTTAGACCACACATGGAATATTGTGTACAGTTTTGGGCACCAGTGCACAGGAAAGACATTGTAGAGCTTGAACAGGTACAAAGGCGGGCAACAAAAATAATAAAAGGACTGCGTGGACTACAATACCCAGAAATATTAGCAAGATTAGGGTTATTTAGTTTAGAGAAAATATGGCTTTGGGGGGGACATAATAAATATGTTTAAATACATCAAAGGTCAATATAGTGATCTCTCTCAAGATTTATTTATACCCAGGGCTGTATCTAGAACAAGGGGGCATCCTCTACGTCTTGAGGAACGAAAGTTTCTACATAAACATAGAAAGGGATTCTTTACTGTTAGAGCAGTGAGACTATGGAATTCTCTGCCAGAGGAACTTGTCATGGTGAATTCAATAACAGAGTTCAAAAAGGGTTTGGATGCATTTCTGGAGCGTAATAATATAACAAGTTATAGTGTCTAGGATTCTGGAGAGGGGTCATTGATCCAGGGATTTTTCCGATTGCCAGATTGGAGTCGGGAAGGAATTTTTCCTTAAAATGAGGACAATTGGCTTCTACCTCATTGGGGTCTTTTGCCTACCAATGGATCAACACCTTAGCACAACAGGCTGAACTGGATGGACGTCTTGTCTTTTTTCGGCCTTACAAGCTATGAAACTATACGATTGTAAAGCTTTGCAGTGGAGACATAGCCTATGGGCTAACTGATGTTATATTTTAAAAGACTGGACTTTTTGGACAGGGCGACACCAACTATAGGGAACTATTTTATTTATCCTTATTTGTAAAATGGTGAAAGGGGGGTGATATCAACTTTTAAGGGTATGTTCACCCGGTGTCTTGCCTCCGTATGAACATATGCTTTTCTGATGTCTCTCTGGGTTCGTCTGAATGGACCCAGAGACTCATCTAACAATGAGCAGTGACTTTATCACTGCCGGCAATCAGGAACACGCAGCGGTGTTAACATGAGAAATCGCCGCTGCGTGTTTGCATAGTGCCTGTCGGGTCATTGTTAGATGCGTCTCTAGGTCCGTTCAGACGAACCCAGAGAGGTATCAAAAAAGCGTATGTTTATACAGAGGTAAGACGCCGTGTGAACATGCCATAATACTTTTTGATTTTTTTTAATCTTATAAACTTTTTTTTTTTACATTAACTTTGAGGCCACCCACCTCCCCGCTGGCCGTGTGGTGTGTGTGAGTGAGAAAGGGCCCACTCCGACCCCCTGGCCGTGTGGTGTGTGTGAGTGAGAGAAGAACCCCTCCTCCCCGCTGGCCTGTGGGTATGTGTTAGTGAGAGAGGGCCCCCTCCTCCCCTCTGGCCGTGTTGGTGTATGTGAGTGAGACATGGCCCTCACACAGGGTCACACGCACCCACACAGCCCGGGGGGAGGAGGGGGCCCTCTCAAGCACCCACCCGGCCCGGTGGGGCGAGGCGGGGGCCCTTTCAAGCATCCAGACGGTCCGGGGGCTGGAGAGGACCCTCTCACGCACCCACATGGCCCCGGGGGAGGAGTGGGCCCTCTCAAGCACCCACACGGCCCGAGGGGGAGGAGGGGGTCCTCTCAATCACCTACACGACACCTACATGGCCCTCTCAAGCACGGCTCAAGACTGGGCTGCCAAAGGGGGGTCCCCAACAGTTAAGGCTGGGCTGTTTAGCCTAAGGGGGCACCCCATAGTTATGGCTAGCCGGGCACCTGGAGGCAGGAACTCTGAGAGGAGGTCCCGGCTCCTGGCCGACTTAGCTGTGCTACAGTGACTCAGTGAGAAATCTTCTACTTACATGAGCCCTGTGCGCGCTGTAGCCGAAGTCGGGAACTCCTCCTCTCTCTGTCTCCACCACTGATCTGTGCCCGGCGGCGGGATGGGGAACAGTTTGAATCCGTGAAGCTCCGCCCCGAGGGGCGTGACCTCACAGATTCAAATTATTTCGCATCCCGCCGCCCCCTGACAGAGGAGGTGGGACCGGCTCCAAATACAGCGCGCGGAAGGATAATGTAAGTAGAAGATCATCTCACTACTGTGCAGCTGAGTCGGGAGCGCGGGCCCCCTCCCAGCACCGCCACGCTCCGCCCCACTGGTGCTGACTGCAGCATTTTAACTGGATTAGGAAGGTGCCGAAGCGGAGGCGGAGCGCAGGGCAGGGGTGCCGGGAGCATGGCCCCCCCTGCCCCGGCACACTGTACACTCGCCAGCCCCGGGCAGGCACTATGTAGAGCGTGGCGCTCGGCTGCACCGTGCTCTACAGTGAAAAGACATAAAAAAAAGCACAATCTGAAATAAGCGGACCTGTTTGAAGCGCGCCCCTTCTTTCCCCGGGCCCGGTACAGGTGTACGGGTTGTACTCCCTGTACGGCGGCCCTGGGAGAGGGTTAACATTGTGGCTAATCAATTTATGCATATTTCCTTCTATTAGTATCCCATTACCACATTACTAACAATAATCACAGCAACTACTTCAGACAGTCAGCTGGCCTATTATGCAGGTGACCAACTTGAATGAGTTTTCAAGTATGCAAAAAATCTTCTCAGTCACCTGAGGAAGTTCATAAATTGAAATCACAAAGCCAATTTTTATCAATGTAATGGATTTGGAAACCATACACTTATAATAGAGGGTATTTACAACCAAAAGTGAACTAATCACAGAAAAGATTACACACTGTAAAGATTAGTAACAATTAACTTAACTTTTAGGGCTCGTTCACACGGCTGATTTGGGCACTAACTTCAGCCGTACTGCGCGCCGTAATTGCGCTGCAGTACGGCTTAAATAGGTATCTGTCATTACGGTAATCCATAGTTTTCATAGAGAACTATGGATTCCGACTCCTCTCCCCGCTCGGCGAATAAGCCGAGCGTGGAGAAAGTGACATGTCAATTATTTACGATGTGTACGCGCCATGAATAATTCATGTCTATGGGGCCGTCGAGCTGCTGGCCCCCCGCCCCGCTGCACGGCAGCCGGCGAAATCCGTCCCCGCAATTACGTTGGCAATAAGCCGTGTGAACTAGCCCTTAGGGTGCTTTCACACAGTGCATTTTTTATGCGATTTTTTGTACAGAATTAATGTTGTATATTGCTGCACAAAAAAAAATGCATCAAAAACGCACTGTGTGAAAGCACCCTTAAGGAAATTATAACAAAAAGGACATATACTAAACCTAAAAAAAACATAACATGGATTAACCTACCTCAACAGATCAACCACCATGAAAAGGGTGACCTTGCTCAGCACTCTGTCACTCAACACCTTACACTATCCTTATAAAGAAAGATAAAAACAAATAGTGCAGTGAGATATAATATCAAAATGCAAAAATACCAGGCATAAACATCATTCAAATCACATATTGTGATAGTTATTCATATTTAGCATTTTTGCGTTTTGATATTATATTTCATTGCATAATATTTTTTTCCAATCTCTTTAAGGCTAGTGCAGGGTGCTTAGGGAGCGGTTGCTCTGCTTAGGTAGAATAACCTTGTCAGGACTCATTAGGGTTAGTACATTTCCTTTTATTATTGTTTCATTAAAAGTTTTACTCATATTTACAATGCATACCTCTTTTCCGTGACTTGTTTTGAGGTTCTAAAAATAGAAGAAAAAAAAAAACTTATGAAATCTGCACATTTCGGTGCCAGTGGTGCTCACAGCACTGACATCATGTTTATTGCTCATGTGACTCTACAGATAATCACAGGCCTCAGCAGACTTTTGGATATGGGATGAACCTCCACTTCACCTAATACAACCCAACTTAAATTCTAGAATAAAGCCACAACACACACTATACTTTTGGTGTCAAAATGGCCACAGCTTTATTTAAACCACAGAAATACAACAATTAGAGAAGGAGTCAGGTGGAGTGCTCGGCCATTGTGTGATATTCCCAGCTGTCTGACATGCAGTACTCGGCCAGACAGCATAAAAGGGGCGGCACGCTCTGGCTTGCTATTCTAGCAAAGCCAGTACACTTTAGGGTCACCAATGACCCTTCTGAAGATCCTCACTCCTGCTTAACCACCGTGCCCGCCCCTGGATGACATTACCATTATGCCATCCTTAAGGCTGGCCACTTCCAAAGCTCAGCCTCTTCCCACCCTGAGGTTTAACATACTGTATTAGTTCAAATTAGTCCACCATAACTTGGCCTGTAACTTCCACCTGACTCCTGAACCGCCACAGGAGAGGCCTTTGACACCTTGAAGGACTCGACCCCCACCAAACCGACCCCAATCCTTCACAAACCCCACTAACCCTTAGCGATTTACACCCACCTTGGAAAGTTACTTATAAAGACACCCACCAGGCTCTATAACAAGTCTACGAACAAGTAAAATTATACAACCCACTACACTCAACCGTGGCTGCTAAAACATTAGCTCAAGTGAGACCGCTTTTCCTATAACCCAATTAAGACAAACCGTAAAGACGTAACAAGAGGGAACCATAATCTGGGGTGCATATATAAGGGTTCTGTAACACTGCTAAACCCTACTGATCCTTTTGCTATCAATTAGAATTTTTCCCACCAAGGTAAAAAACTCTAAACTCACACCCCCACTCCTCAATTCCACCACTTACCAGACAATGCCCCTGGTACCTTGTTCTCCGTATAGAACAAATGAACATCTCTGACTCTAACAAACTTACCTTAACCGCTAAGCCCACTGACCAATATGTGTCTCGTAATACCAGGCAGCAATACTACACATTTTAATCTCTGTGCTACTGCCAGGGCAACACAAAATACATAGATTATCCCAAAAAGGAAACATTCACTTCAATTTCTCTCCAACTATGACCACCAACTATGTAGCCCGTGAAATAATAGCACCATCATTGGCAATCTAGTGAATAGTTAATACCAATTGGATAGAACTATCCAATGAAAAACACCTTGCATCCATTTAGCTTAAAGAAAGAGAAAGGAGAAGGAAGAAGGTCACCCACAGCCCAGAGGCACCTACCACAGGTGAACGCCTTACCTCCAGCTGTCACCCGCAGCGCAGAGGCACCGTACCACAGGTGAACACCTTACCTCCAGCTGTCACCCACAGCGCAGAGGCACCGTACCACAGGTGAACACCTTACCTCCAGCTGTCACCCACAGCGCAGAGGCACCGTACCACAGGTGAACACCTTACCTCCAGCTGTCACCCCAGCCCATAGGCACCGTACCACAGGTGCACACCATACCCCACCAGCTGTCACCACCAGCTTAGAAGCACCATACCACCGGTGAGCGCCTTACCCCCAGCTGTCGCCCCCAACTGGGAGGCACCATACCACAAATGAAAACCTTAACCCCAGCTGTCACCCTCTGCTCGGAGGCACCATACCATAAGTGAATGCTTCACCACCAGCTTTCACCCCCCCGCCGCTTGGAGTCACCATACCAAAGGTTAACAACTTAACCCCCAGCTCGGAGGCCCCAAACCATAGGTGAACACCTTACCCCCAATCATCACCCACAGCGTAGAGGCACCATAACATAGGTGAATATCTTTTCCCAAAACAATTAGGACTGTGGTCTTTGGAGCCACCCACACGGTCTGGCGACCCCCCATTCTCCTGTTTTAAGTTACCCTTAGCTGGCACCCACGGCTCGAGGGGACCTACCAGCCACTCCTGTTGGAAAGCCCCACCCCTTGGCACCCATGGTTCCCACCCGAAGATCCCCACCTTTGCCAGACCAACCACATGTGCCATCATGTGATTTGGAGAGCCGTAACCGGTTATGACTCCCCCCACCGTCTCAACCAACTCCAAGGACCCCCAAATTAAATGTGGGGGACCATCACCTTGATGAAACCTCCAAAATGATCATTTATTTATTTTCACTTCAAGGATCGGCCCAACCTAACGCAGGGTTAGTATACAAAAATGAAGGGGGAAGGAGGTCCTTGATGCTATAAAATCTGGAGACCTGTATCAATGCTCCAAATACCTTACCTTTGGCCACCACCTCCAGTTTGGAGGTACCATAAGCCTCAAACGTGGCAAAGTTAACCACCAGCTCATGCCCCACCTGGCATGAGAGACAAAAGATTTGCCAGCTCCAATCAAATGTAGGGGAACAGCACCATGATGAAATCCCCAAAAACCGAAATGTATCACCAACTCCAAGGACACCCTCCTGGCTCCTGCAGGGTTAATATACATAACCTGAGAAGGGGATACATGATCATAAGGAGCCAGCATGTCTAGTGAAATAAGACTTAACAGTCCTAAGACAGAAATCAGGACTGATCATTAGACTCCATGTACAGGACAGATGGGGGGAGAATGTCCTGCACATTTCAGGGTCAGTCTACAACACTGTGATAGAGGTCACATACCAATCACTAATCCCAATATATAAAGAGAGGGGAATACTGCCCTGTACATACCAGGGTCAGCATTCAGCACAGGATTAGAATACAGCCCTGTGAAGGAGATCAACTGCAGGTCTCCCTCTGTATACAGAGGGAGAACTAAAACCCTGTACCCCCCTTAGTGAAATCCAGCACAGCGTCCTGCGCTGACTGGATTGTGCAGAACAGTCAGTGCAGCCTCCATACTGACCCTCATGTCTGTGGTCTCCCTCTTCCTTTCAGGCTGCTCCTCACTCCCCAGTATCTCCAGTGTATGTGACCTCCCAGCTCCACCATAGAGAGCTCAGAAATAGCAGATGTGTACAGATATACACTAACAGACAGAAGCTCCAGCCAGGCCTGCAGTGTGAGGAGCAGACACCTCACACATGTGACTACATGAATTCCTTTGTAATAATTAACCCATATGCAATAAACAGCTTATACTAGCTACTGTATACTGTGTGAGGTGAGTGTGACCCTATCCTGTGTGGTGTGAGGGGATAACTCTGCATTGTACTTCCCTGAGGCTGGAGACACGTTTCCTCAAGTTCTACCAGAGAGTGAAAGAGGAAGAGGAAGGGCCGACAGGATGTTATATCTAATCTTAAACCCCACCCTCCTAACAGTAGCATCCTCCCCTTCTGCCTACTCCTCCCCCTAACAGCACAACCACTCTAGCTCATATCTGTGAAGCTATACTGACAAGAGCTAGAGGAGCATCCAGACACTATAGATTGCACTCTCAACAACATGTCCCCTTCTGCTCAAAGCTCATAACATTAAAACATTAAGCATACCTACTACCTCTGCTTAGATCCATACAGCTATACAGCCAGGAACTAAAAGACTATGAAAGGCGCTCTAGGTCCCCCCCTCCCAAAGTCATGTCCCCCCTTTGCTTCAGCTCTGTCTGGATGAATAGCATGTGACTTCTGAGGCCTATGATTGTATGCAGTGTCACTAACAGTAGTCACTGATTGTGAAAACATTTGCAGTAGCACCAGGATGGAAGAGCTTTGAAAGGTGAGTTTTCTTTTGTTTTTTATTTTAGTAACTCCTTGAATGGTTGATAAGGTTTTTTTTTACACATATACAATTTATAGAACGCCTTCAACTGTATTGTGTATTCTGATTTTCTGATTTTTCATTTATATATATATACATATATATATATATACACACACATATATATATATATATATATATATATATATATATTAGAATTTTTTTTATAAATATGGCCTAGATAGATAATTAAGTACTTTAGAAAAACCTTTCTTGGCAAGCAACTATTAATTAAGACACAGCTTAAAAGCAAGTTCCGTTTTTTAAAAATTCCACAAAACACAATCCCTAAATGCCTTCCAGTGCTGTAATGTGAAACAGGTTCAAAACTTATTGCTTCACTGAAATTAAAACCTAAGTTTTAATACTGTTCAAGTTGAACGATGATTCCACACTTTATTGCTTTTGAAATCCCTTGATGATCATATGGAAAATGCCCTCGAGAAAAAGAAACTGTTTTGGAAAAAGAAGAAATACAGTTTGCTCCTTAGCCTCTTTGTCATCGCAAAAAAGGATTTAATGTCAATGTACAGTAAACTGACTGCTTTCTTTTAAAATGTGCACCTTGTGTGCCATTTGTAAATTCACATCAATGACGTTTATTTATAACAAAGGGATCAGGAGACAATAAGAAGCACCCATTCAATAAATCAAGTGAAACCAATTCTGCTTATAAAAAGACAGATGTTTTAATTATTTTAATGCATTGTTTTAATATTATTGAAATGTTGTAAATAAGTAACTTATAAAATTACCATACCATGGCCACAGATCTTTTATTGAATTTGACTCTTTGTGACACCAGTTGATTGGTCAAAGAAATTTCTGTTTTATGTTTAAGGTATTTTTAATTCTTTATAACTAAAAAATGTTAAACATCTATACTGTAAGTTTCTTTCCACATATCTCCTTGTCAAGCATTTGTTTATACCTACTAAACACATAGGTTTGTCTTTTTTCATATCTCATCCACTGTCATGAAAACATTTGATCTTTATGTCAGAACACGTTCAGCCAGACAGCCTTCCGTTCGCATCGTGCAACGCCTGGCAATGGTTAAACCATCTGAGCTGGGTCCACACCCGGACAGAGGTCCTGCTCGGGAGCTCAGGAGTGACAGCTCTGCAGCCTCTCCCAACAAGGGGTGTGTCGCTCAGGCCAATCACAGGGCCCGGACGCCACATCAATCAGCTGCTGGGGTGTGGTCCTGGAAAACCTTTTAAACTGGCTCTGTTCTGTCAGGCATTGCCTGTGAAAGGGTTCCCCTGTTTTTTTCCCCTGCGTTTATTGTGATTGTCTTCCTAGTTTTTGACCTTGGCTTGTTTCTTAACCTCGATATTGTCCTCCATTTGGTACCGCATGACCGCTAGTGTTTGACCCTCGGCTTGTTCTCCGTTTTTCTTCTGGTTCCCGTTTTTGGCTTTGGCGTTCCCGACCGTTAGCGACCCGGACTGTTGACTTCGCGTTTCCCTGACAGCCCTGCACGTAATAGCATAGGGCTTGTCGTCCAGTTGGGGTCTGCCACCTAGGGCAGCATGCCAAGTAGGCAGGGACAGTAGGCTAGGTGGCAGGGCCCACTGCACCTCCTCTGACGGGACAGTTTCACAGGCCGACAGTTACTGCTCTCCATGCACCATGAACCCCATGACTGCATTGGTTGAGCAGATGCAGGGGCTTACCCAGTTGGTTCAGTATCTGGCACTGAGAGTGCAGCAGCAGGAGACCTACCAGGGTGCCCCTCAGGCTCAGAGCCTTCCGGCATTATTTCCACCTGTTACTGAGCCAGCTACCCGATAGGTTCTCAGGTGACAGGAGAGCCTATCTAACATTAAAAGAAGGATGCCGGTTGTATTAAGACAGGGCAAGCGGACTGTGGAGGAATATTGTTCGGATTTCCGTCGTTGGTGTGTTCCGTCTGGGTGGAATGACCCGGCCCTCAGGTGCCAGTTTAGATTGGGATTGGCCAACCATGTAAAGGACCTGTTGGTGGCTTACCCAACCCCTGGCACGCTGGATGAGGCTACGGCTTTGGCTGTTCGATTGGACAGACGGTTAAGGGAGAGACGTCGGGAGAGGTCACTTACCCTGTTGCCCCGCTTTACTCTGCTGCTCCGTTCTGCCACCTCCCCAGTGCCAGCTGAAGCTGAGATGCCCTTGGAGGAGCCAAGGCAGGTCAGAGCCTCTTCTGCGGGCACAAATATGGACCGCAGGACATCTCATTGCATCCAGGGACTCTGCTACTTCTGTGGCGGAGAAGGCCATCTCATCCGCGAGTGTCCCAAAAGGAAGGCCTGGTTGGAAAAACTCCAGCGCCTAAGTCAGTGGTAGTGAACCTATGGCACGCGAGCCAGAGGTGGCACTCCGAGCCCTCTCTGCTGGCACGCATGCCATGGGTCGCCACCTGCATGTTAGCAACAGCTAGACGCTGGTGCCGGTTTCTATTTTTTACAAGCGCTGCTGCTGTGTGAAGCCTTGGGCAAGAGGAGAAGGAGCAGGGACATAAACTCTAAGCTCCTTCTCAAACTAAGACCGGGACTTGTGGGGTCAGGCCGGCACCTCAGCCTGCTTATGTGCTCGTGTCTCTTCTGCCTGTATGTGCGGACTGTCCAGCTCTCTGCATAGTTGAGAGCAGTGCCGGAGCTTGGGGCGTTCACCCTGAACGAATGACTGATGTCTCCTCCACAGTGATAAGGAATGAAATAGGAGACAACAGTCATACGTTCAGTGTGCTGCAGTGACAATATCTAGTCAACACCTCCCCTGTGTAATTTACTGTACACACACATGTATGTGTCTGTGTCTGCTGTGTGTCTGTCTGCTGTGTGTGTATTTGTGTGTGCATCTGTGTGTGTATCTGCTGTGTGTGTATCTGCTGTGTGTGTGTGATCTTCTGTGTATATCTGCTGTGTGTATATCTGTGTGTGTGTGTGTCTGCTGTGTGTATCTGTGTGTGTGTATCTGTGTCTGCTGTGTGTGTATCTGTGTGTGCATCTATGTGTGTGTATCTGTGTCTGCTGTGTGTGTATCTGTGTGTGTATATCTATGTGCCTGCTGTGTGTATCTGTATGTGTGTGTATCTGTATGTATGTATGTATGTATGTATGTATCTGTATTTATGTGTGTGTATGTAACTGTATGTATGTATCTGTATGTATGTGTGTGTATGTGTAACGGTCAGGAGGTGGATCCACTGGACCACCGCAGGCGATGGCGTAAGCCCACACCAGGGAGTAGAATCTAAGTGGGTCCCGGTATTCACCAGAGCCCGCCGCAAAGCGGGATGGTCTTGCTGTGGCGGAAGTCCACCAGGTCACTACCACTGGCGGGGCTTGCCTGCGGTGGCGGCCAAGGGTAACGAGGTACAGGATCTGTAGGCAGACTCGTAGTCGTGGACAGGCAGGAGGTCAGGACAGGCAGCTCTGGTTGGTAGACGGTAGACAAGCAGGAGGTCAGGGCAGGCGGCAAGGTTCGTGGTCGGTATATGTAAGCAGACGGTCGGTACACGGTAAGGCAAGACAGGAACACACTATCACCACGGGAAGATACACCAAGGATCCGGCGAAGGCCGGCAGGAAGAGGCCGGATGTCAGGATTCGATCTCCTGGACCCTTGCACCCCAGACCGTAGCCTTGCTCACTGAGCTATCTGGTCCTTTGGACAGCTCCAGTGCTGAACCTTATTAGGTCCTTGTTTTCCCAGCCTTGCCCTGTGACATCATGTTGCTCCACCCCTGGACTTCCTATTTAAGCCCAGCCTTGAACTTCCTCCATGTGAGGTTATTGTGCTCTGCTATAATCTTGCTCCTGTCCAGTTTGCTGTCTACCATTTATGCTATTGTGCTTCGACCTTTGCTTTCCTTACCGACTACGATTCCTGCCTGCTCTTCAAAGACTGACACCGCCCGCACGTTACCGACCTCTAGCTTGTCGACTATGCTTCCTTCAGGTGGGTGCCTATTAGTCACAACCTAAGACTCTAACCAGCTCTAACCAGCTCCTGATCGTGACACCGGACTAAATAGGAGCAGTGCCCGGCAATGACCAATTACCGGCGCACTTCCCCTGTAAGTTCAAACTGCCGGCGCGCGCGTGCCCCTAGGGGCGGAGCCACGTGCCAGGAGACGGAGACAGACTGAGCAGGAGCGCGGCCGGGTAAGTGAACGCCGGCGGGGAGGCGAGCGGTCCCCGAACCCGACGTGCGGGACGGGGCTCCGCTCGGTGTAGGAGCACGGGCGCGCCTGCGACCCGGGACAGTGGTCGCAGGGGCGTCCGTGACAGTACCCCCCTTTGGGCCCTCCCCTCTTGGGCCCCCCTCTCTTACTGGATTGGAGAAATCTCTGGATGAGGCTGCGGTTCAGGATATTCTCCTCCGGCTCCCAAGACCTCTCTTCGGGGCCGAACCCCTTCCAGTCCACCAGGAAGTATCGCTTTCCCCTAGTTCTCCTCATGCCCAGAATCTCTTTGACCTCGAAGACATTGGGCGCATCAGCCACAGACGGAGGAGGAACAGCCTTCTGGGAAAAACGATTAAGGACCAGGGGTTTCAGTAAGGAGACATGAAACGAATTGGGGATTCTCATCGTAGGAGGGAGCCGGAGTTTGTATGACACCGAGTTGATGCGGCTGATGACCTCAAAGGGTCCCAGGAAACGGGGTCCCAGGAAACGGGGTCCCAGTTTGTGAGAAGGCATCTTAAGGCGGACATATCTAGACGAGAGCCACACCTTGTCACCTGGGGAGAAAACCGTGAATTCTTCTTTTGTCCGCTTGAGTCTTCATGCGCTCGGAACCCGGGGAGCAGCGACTGAGGGGTCTGGGGCCCAAATTTCCCTTATGCTTGAACCAGTGCACCCGCCGCCGGAACCTCAGGGAGGTTCCCAGGGGGAGAGGAGGGCGGGGGATGGGGGGCATACACAGTAGAAGGAGAACCCCCCGGACTCGGAAAAGGGGAGTTAAAGAAAACCCGCCCATGGCAGAAATTTTGGCCCAATCGCTGACGGCCGAGGAAATGCGAAGGTAACATCCCAAGATTTTTTTTGACCCTCTTCACCGGGCCCTTTCGCTTGGGGGGTAGGCGGAAGAAAAAAAAGTCGAGCTTCACCTAAAGTTGTTTGCACAGGCTCCCCCAAAAACCTGGAGACATATTAACCCCCGGTCCGAGACAATTTGCTGAGGGAGTCAATGCAGACAAAACCCTGAAGAAGAATAGCTCACCCGGCGGGACAGATGGCAGCCCTGGCAACGGGACAAAATGCGCCATTTTGGAAAAGCTCCTAATCCCCAAAATAATGGTTTTTTCCCAGACACGGAGGGAGGTCAGTTATAAGTCCATTGAAATTTTGGTCCAGGGTTGATGGGAATGGGAAGGGGGGCTGAAGTAGATCGGGCTTGTGAGTGGCGCTTGTTGCGGGCCGGAGTCACAAGACGAAATAAGCCCTTAACACTTTTTCAAGCTCTGGCCCCCAAATAGAACCAGGGTACGGTGGAAGGTTCTTCGGGTCCCGGGATGACCAGCCACCAATGACAATGCCCCCCTTTTTAAATACGTCTGGGAAAGGGGGCCAAAGTCCTTCCAGGGGGGGACCCCCGGGGGCCCACTGGAGTGCCGAGATGAGACGTTTGGAGGAATTATGTGTTTTGGAAAAAGAAATTTAAAACACCACGTGGGAGGCACGGGAGAGGGTTCAGCTCTCACATTCTCAGCTGGCCTAAGTGAATCTAAAAACAAACCGGAGAAGAAGAGCGACCAGCTAGCCTGGGGGGGTTAAGTTCGCGAGCCGTTGAAATTTTGGGAGGTTCTTGGGTCCGGTAAATAAGATGGGAAAACGGTGCCCTCCACAATAACGCCACTCCTCCAGAGCCAAATTTTTTGGGCTAGTAGCTTCCGTCGCCAATCGTGTAATTCCTCTCGGCCGATGAGAACGTTTTTGGGAAGAAGCCGCACGTTACGCTTACCCGGGGGCCCCCCCCTTTTTGCGTAAAAGCTGGCCCCACAAAGGCACCCCCTCCGTGTAAAGGGGTTTTGCGGACCCGGGACGTGCAAGGATGATGCCGTAGAGAAGGGGGACCTTGAGTTTAAAAAACACCTCTTCGGCCTCGACGGGCCAGGCAGGGATTCGTTGTTTTTTGGGGAAAGCCACTTCGAGCCACCAGCATAAAGTGAGGGTGAACGGGCGATAGTAGTTGCAGAACCCCAAGAAGCGCTGGATACCCCTGGGCCCGCGGGGTGGCCACGCAACAGGGCTGCATTTTGCGGGATCCATCCTAGGCCTTGGTCAGAGATGACGTCCCCCAGAAACGGGAGGCTGGTCTGAGGAAGAGGCTTTTTCCCCTAGCTTGGCATACAAAGTTCTCCCGGAGAAGCTTCAGACTGACGAACAGGTGGGGTAGGTCTCGGGGTCAGGAAGTACCCAGGATGTCATAAAGTAGACCACCACGCGGTGTGAGGAGGCCCCTGAAGGCGTAATTCACGAGCTCCTGAAAACGGAGGCCTTGCACAGTCCAAAGGGGCATCACCAGGTACTAAAAGTGCCCTCCCTGGTGTTTGAAGGCCGTCTTCCATTAATCGCCCTTGCGGATTGACAAAGTTGTAGGCCCCTTAAAACCCCAATTTGGAAATCTGGCACCCTGCGGGCGACAAAAATTCTTTGACACGGAAAATGGATAACGTTCTTTACCGTGATCTTGTTCAAGCCCCGGTAGTCTAGCAGGGTCGCAAGTCCCGCCTTTTCTTCTTCACGAAAAAGAACCGCACCAGGGGAGACAGGATTTCGGATAAACCCCCTTTCCCGGGATTCCCCTGGATGTACCGGACAGGTTTGGGGTCCGGGAATGGCAGTGGGTAACTGGGCCCCCAGGGGGACGGTACCTGGCAGTAATCGATGGGCAATCGTTTTTACATCGGGGGAAAGATTTCCGGCTTGTCTCTCAGAAACCACGGTACCCCGGGTATTCGGGCGGAAACCCCAGGCAAGGGCTCCGAAGGGCTGGCGAGAGCAGGAAAGCACCGGCGGGGTGCCCCCAAAAAACGCCCCCGGGACATTTTTGGACCCCAACGAATCACCTCTCCAGTAGTCAAGCCCGGGATAGGAGGGGGAGCCGCAGCCATGGGAGTCTGAGGAATCACCGACAGGAGCGAGGCAACACATAGAAGGAGACTCCTCTTTAGCAGCGCCCCCCACTGGATGGACAGAGGCTTGGTACCAACTGGATGATTCGCTAAGTAGCCCCCCGCTGACGGATGAGATGAAAGTGGCTTCTCCGACTTTTACCCTGGAAGCCGATACTGCTTAAACTAAGCCTGGTGGATAAGTTCCCGGCAGAGCCCAGTCAGAAACCCCGGGAACTTGGTACGTGATACCACCCCTTGACCACCTGCATGGCATCAACAGGCTGGGGGAGGAGGGGGTTGCACCTGGGAATGCCTTTCCCCCACAATCCAGGTGCGGGAGTTTTCCGCAGGCTTGGGACGTTTGGGGGACTTTCCTCCGAAAATGCCGGGGCTGCCACAGTAAGGCCAAGTTCCTTTGCCGACGCTGGGCCAACTCTTGTCAGAGGCGAGCCCGTCATCCATGGCTCGTCGTGGGTGTTGGCGGCTTGGCGCAGGGGCCCCCGGAACCCCGGGTCCAGCGAGGAACCCGGCGAGGTTGGGGGCTGATGGCGTTTTGGCTAAGCCCTCTTCCCTTTAATGAAGCGAAATCGTGCGGGCGCAAACCCGGGATCGGGTCACTGGGAAGGGGGGAGTCTCTAGTTTCCCAAGACCCCTTAACTCGCTTGAGAGCCCTTTCTTGAAGGTACACACGAGCGGCCTGTTCAAGACAGTTCGAGGCCAGATACGGAACTGTACCGCTTCTCCTACAGCAGGCCCCCGGGCGTAGGTTTAGGAGGGCTGTCTCAGCGGGGGGATGCCGGGCTGGTTCCTCGAACACACTGCGGAACTCGCTGGGGAACGACGAAATCCGCCGTCACTGGATCGTTCCTGCCCAAATAGGGGGTACCCTGCCAAGGTCCCAAAGGGCCCTTTTCCCGGAGGGAGGCGGGGACCATGAAAGCCCCTTCGCCTTCAACGGGAAACTGATCACCACACTCCAGTCATAGAGCATTGGTGATGAACCCCCGCAGAGTTTCGGGGCCCCCGTCGAATTTAGATGGGAGCGACAGCCGAAGCTTGGGCCCCCCCCAGAGTCACAGGGAAACCCTAGAGGCTGGAACAACTGCGGGGCTGGGGAAAATAGCGCGCTGGACGGTGAGATTGCTGCAAAAAATGGTGGATACTGGGAAGTTGCTGGCTGGCGGGGGAAAAACGGTCGCAGATCGCCAGGGGGGGTACGGCCCTTGGCGGGGTCCTGGCCGGGTCCCCACGTAACGGTCAGGGGGTGGTCCACTGGACCACTGCAGGCAAGGGGTAAGCCAACCCAGGAGGGGGAATCTAAAAATGGGTCCCGGTATTCACCAGAGCCCGCCGCAAAACGGGATGGTCTTGCTGGGTGGGGGTCCACCAGGTCACTACCACTGGCGGGGGTTTCCCGCGGGGGCGGCCAGGGTAACGAGGTACGGGTCGGGAGGAGGTTCGTAGTCGTGGAAGGCAGGAGGGCAGGACAGGCACTTGGTTTTTAGACGGTAAACAACCAGGGGGTCAGGAAGGCGGCAAAGGTTCGTGGTCGGTATACGTAAGCAAAAGGTCGGGGACACCGGGAAAAGGGAAGACAGAAAACACTAGAAAGCATCACCCCGGGAAATCACCAAAAGGGTCCGGGGAAAGCACAGGGGAAAGGCCCCACTAAATAGGGGAAATGCCCGGGTGACCAATTACCGGGGCACTGCCCCTTTTAAATTCAAAAAGCCGGGGCGCGCGTGCCCCCAGGGCGGGCCACCCTGGAAATGGGGACAGATGGCAGGAGCCGTGGGGGGGGGTAAGTGAACGCCGGGGGGACGGGGCTCCGCTCGGTAGGACACGGGCGCGCCTGCGACCCAGGGCAGTGGTCCAGGGGGTCCGTACAGTATGTATCTGTATGTATGTGTGTGGATCTGTTTGTGTGTGTATCTTATGTGTCTGGGGTGTGGGGTATATGTATATGTGGTGGTGTATCTGATGTATGGTGTGTATTTGTATGTGGGGTTGTGTATGTGGGGTGTATCTGTAGTGTGTGTTATCTGATGTTGTGTATCGTATGTGTACGTGTGTTTTTTGTATGTGGCTATCTGTGTGTGTACGTTGTGTGTGGTATCGTATGTATGTGTATCTGTATTTGTGTTCTGTATGTGTACTGGTGTATGATTTTTTTTTAAGTGTCGTACTGTGTGTGTATGTATGTGTGTTTCTGCAGTGTGGTGTATCTTATGGTGTGGATGTAAAGGGGTGTGTGATATCTGGTGTGCGTATCTGTTGTGTGTGTACTGTTTGTGGCATCTGGCGTGTGCGATCCCCCTTTTCGTGTGCGCATCTGTGCGTGTGCGCATCTGTGTGTGCGCGTATCTGTGTGTGCGTGCGCGCATCTGTGTGTGCGCATCTGTGTATCTGTATGTGTGTCTGTGTGTATCTCTATTTGTGTGTTTCTGGTGATCTGTATGGTGTTATCGTGTTTTGTATGTATGGTTTGTGTGTGTATCTGTATGTGTGTCTGCTGTGTGTATCTGTATGTGTGTGTATGTATGTGTGTGCATATCTCTGTGTGTGTCTGCTGTGTTTATCTGTAAGCGTGTGTGTGCGTATCTGTATGTGTGTGTGCGTATCTATGTGTGTGTGCGCGTATCTGTATGTGTGTGTGCGCATATCTGTATGTGTGTGTGTGTGCGCATATCTGTATGTGTGTGTGTGTGCGCATATCTGTATGTTTTGTGTTGCGCATATTGTATGTGGTTGCGCATATCGTTGTGTTTTGTGTGCGCATATCTGTATTTTGTGTGTGCCATATCTTTGTGTTGTGGGGGGGGGGGCATTTGTTGTGTGTGGGGGCGCATATCTGTATTGTGTGTGGCCATATCTGTATGTGTGTTGTTGGCAATCTGAGTGTGTGGCATTCTGTATGTGTTGTGCCTATCTTATGGGGTGTGTGCACATATCTGTATGTGTGTGTGAGCATATCTGTATGTGTGTGTGTGCGCATATCGGGGGGGCCATATTTGTGTGTGTTGTGTGGCCAATCTGTATGTGTTTGTGCGCGGGCCCCCCATCTTTTGTTGGGGGCGCAATCTGTGTGTGTGCGCGCGCATATCTGTATGTGTGTGTGTGCGCGCGCATATCTGTATGTGTGTGTGTGTATCTGTCTGTGTGTGCATATCTGTGTGTGTTTGTGTATGTATGTGTGTGTGTATATCTGTGTGTATCTGTGCATGTATCTGTGTGTATCTGTCTGTATGTGTGTGCATATCTGTGTGTGTCTGTATGTGTAGGCATATCTGTGTGTGTCTGTATGTGTGGGCATATCTGTGTGCGTATCTGTATGTGTTTCGACTTGCGTGATCCGGTGTGTGTGTATCTGTGCGTGTATCTGTGTGTGCGTGTATGCGTGTGCGTATCTGCACGTGTATCTGCATGTATCTGTGTGTATCTGTACGTGTATCTGTATATGTGTCTGTGTGTGTGTGCGTATCTGTGCGTGTATCTCTATGTGTGTGTGCGTATCTGTGTGTCTGGTGTGTGTACCTGTATGTGTCTGGTGTGTATGTGTGTGCGTATCTGTATATGTGTCTGTGTGTGTGCGTATCTGTGCGTGTATCTGTGTGTCTGGTGTGTGTACGTATCTGTATGTGTGTATCTGTGTGTGTGTGTGTGCGTATCTGTATGTATGTATGTATATATTGTAAAGCCTCACTTACGTCCGGACGCCAGCTTGGACCGTCCTGGGGGTATTTAGCTCTCAATCGCCGTCTTTGGGAAACGGGTCATGGCACTTTAACACAGGCTTTGTTGAATCTGGCCCAGCCAGTTTTTTGAGGCCAGTGACATATACGAAAAAAAACAATTAAAATCCTCGGGGCCCTCGGGGCCCCTAACTATACAACTTAAACCCCTCTACAGTGGGCCTCGGCCTATCGCCGACACCATCAAACTTACCCCCCGCTGGGGTAGGCTTCTTTTCCCAAACCCCGGGGGACCAGACGTCTCCCACTTGCCACTGCTCCACTCTCAGGCCGCAGACCATGCCCCCTTAACACCTGCAGGTTAGGGCTTCTATAGCCATCCAGGAACTGGCTCAAAACCTGGCCTGAACGTGGGGACGGCCCCCACCCAACGCTATGACCGCCCCGGGAAAGGCAACCCAATAATAGCCGATAGCACCATACTAACAACATTGTCAGTAACCTAGGGCTACTGACGCTAAATGGTTGCCTTCCCCACCGAACCCAGAAATTCGGTGGCACGTTTGCAGCAAACAACTCCACCTAGTGGCAGCAACAGGCAATTTCATGTAGCCATCTGCTACATATCCCTCCCCTCTGATAAAGCCCGTAGGGCTTTCTCACATTGCCCAAGCTCCCTCCGGGGTCAAAGCTCCTATTTGGGGCAACGTCTTCCTTACAATCTCAGGGGCAAGACAACACTTTCCCCGTACAGCTCAGCTGTGGACTCATACCATGCACTCATCCCATAGTGGCAACACACCGGTCATTCGCTAAAACACAATGGCCTCTTGGGCGCACCTGAGTCCAAAACTGCTACCTCTTTGTCTGCAGGTTCATGATGAAACCAAACCTCCCTTAAAAACCAGTCATCTGGTCCCAACTGACAATTTTTGACAACGACAACATTACCGGGCGTTTCATTAATACCAGGGGACACATTCCCCTGTTCACACCTCTGCTTACTGGCTCTGTCTAGCAGAAAGACCCTCTGCAGCAACGTTGTGGCGATGTTCCCTGCACATCCCCTGTAACCGCTCTAAGGGAGAACTTTGAACCTCTTTCAGGGTCAATCCTTTATCTTGCACACCATCCATTTCACATTGTCATTGGAGTCAATGACAGACACATTTTTAACAGTAGGGACGCAGACATCTGGCTGCTAACACACCCACCTGTAGTCACCATAAACCACGGACCTAACACCTCTGTGATACTGTCTACACACTTCTCTATTACCTGGGTATCCCAATTAGCAACACACCTATAAAGCAGTGTTCACCATCTCCAAAACTTTACTTTTTTTTACAGCGAGTATACAGCAAACCTGTTCGGGAAACCTCACCAACCTAAACGACTTATGCGGGTTTTTCCCCCGTTCAGACTGGGCCGACAGGACGCCTCTCCTAAAAACGCTGTTCAACATTACTGCAACAACATATGGAGACACTTCCTCCACATCCCCTGTATCTATCTCCAAGGAGAACTCTCAGTATACCTGCTTGTTATCTCAGGGATACGCTGACAACCACTGCACATAGGAAATTCCTTGTTTACCTCAGCTTCTTTAAACTAGGGATTTCCTTCCCAATCTGAGGGTTTCAAACACCCTCACCCCCCCTCACAAACGCCTGAGCAAACCCCTCTTTCTGGGTCTAGCGGCTCCCATTTTCCGTTCCTACAGTCACAGCAATCTTTGGGCCCCACTGCAGTAAAGCCTGAAATACAGCCACCATTGGAGCCTTTGAACTCAGCTGCACTACATCTCCCAGCATCCTGTTCCTTCATTCCCATCTGCATAATCAGCATCATCCTTACACTGAAGCCCCTGACACATTCCCGGGTCCATTCCCACACTGCAATAGAGACTCTTCACAGATTGTGTGTTCCTCATGGTCAATAACCAGCAAAATCACACACCTAGTCCCCTCATATCCAGGGTTTGCCTTCTCCCTTTCAGGCAACACACTGGCCGTGTTCACACTAGGCAACTCAATCACCTTTTCCCCACCAGCAGAGCGCACCTGATTGCTACTGGCAACCACATCAGCTCCATGGGGAACTGTATTGACAGCACCAGTCTCAGGATTGCTATCAACCCCCAAACATACCACACCTGCACACCCAGTGCTATTACCATACATAACCACTAGGGGCGCACCTGCAACTTGCACGTTACCCTCCTGTACACACAGTGCGCTGGGGTCATGGGTACACACATTTACGGACTGGAAACCAGACACTTCACACACAGCGCCATCACTCATTCTCACAAGCTTTCCAGCAGAGATGCAGTGTAAACCTCGTTGCTATCGGCAACCACAGTAGATCCACCTGAAACTGTAGTGGTAGCACATTCTCCAGATGGTCAATCCCCCACAGACACTCATCCTCTGCATTACTCCTATACTATAGCCACGCTCTCTAGGGCACACTTGTGCTTGTCTGCTCTACAGCTGGTGCTGGTAATTTCTGCAGAAGCTAATTCACCCCCTGCAGCTAATGCACACATAGCCCTGACAGCCATACCTCCAGGGGCAGACCTGAGCTGCTCTCTGCTACTGCTGGGTAGCTGTACACACAGGGGCACAGTAACTGGAAACTAACTCTGTCAACAGCTAACATCCCCTGCCAGCTGTGTGACCAGGTCATGGATCACATGCATAGTCTTTAATCACACTGGAAGTAACAGTGGGGTTTACCATCTCCCACAGGGAACACTGGCATGCAATACATTAAGTCCATCAGACTTCACCAGTCCATTTATCACAGTCCGCCACTGCTCTCTGGACTCTTCTGGCATTGGCAAACATATCTAGACTTCCATTTGGCCCAGCCAAGTCCTCACATAGATCAGAATATGACCAACAGTCCCATAACACATAACCAACCCCACTGGAGCAGTCTTACCAGTATGAGTCTGGTTCAAACTGGATCGCTCCTGCTGACTGTCCATTTCAGCCATGGGTGGGGCTGCATCCACCTGGAACTCCAGAAGCTTGGGCGTATCCAACTGGCCTCTTTGTGAAGGGGGGTCAGGAGCACATCCCCCCACTCATGTGGCACCTCCAACATGGCTCCTTTCTTGGTTGCTCCGTGCAACAACCACATCCATGCCTCTGGACGACTGTGGTTTCTTGGCACTTGGAACCCAGGGCCTTTGCAACTGGACAGCCTCTCCAGCACTGTCTACTTGTAAGCACCTGCTGCACCATTCTGGCTGTTTTTTCCTTGGCAGCTGTTTTTTGAAACTTTCCTCTGGATTCCCAGCCAGCAAGGCTGTTTGGAATTGAGGTGAGTTTCCCCCTTTCTCAGACTGTGGAATTGGTTCAGAATGGCTTTTAACCCCTCATGGTCTGCCTTCAACTTTGCTTGGAGCTTTTCATTTTCCTTTCTCATGGTGGCAGTCAGCTCCTCAGACTCCTTCATAATTGCCTCAGCTGGGCAAGAAGTTCTTCCATGGCCAAACAAAACAATTTCAGGTAGCAACCACAGTCTTTTAAACAGCACAGACTGTATACCTGGGTTTGTCCTCCTCGCTCCATGAGACACAGTCTCTTCAGACTCCAGCACCAACAGTAAGGCCTCCAGCCTTTTACTTCGCTGCAGCAGTCCTAAAGCAAACGGCATTTTTTCTGCACGCGTCAATTACTGCCCAATATTTGCCCATCGCACCTCCACCATATGTGACGCCTCACACTCGTCCAGCCGCCATCTTGGACCAGCGTAGGGGGGTCTTTAGCTCTCAGATCGCCGTCTTTGGTAAACGGGTCATGGCACTTCAACACAGGCTTCTGTTGAATCTGGGCCTCACCAGTTTTATTGAGGCACAGTAGAACATATAGCGAAACAAAACAATAAAAAACCTCGGCCGTCGGCCACTAACTATCAATCTTAGAGACCCTCCTTACAGTGGCCTCGGCCTATCGCCGAGCACCATCAATACCTTACCCACGCTGGGGTCAGGCTTCTTTCCAAGCCTCCGGGGGACCAGAGCGTCTCTCCAGCTCTGCCACTGCTCCACTCTCAGGCCGCAGACCATGCCCCCTTAACACCTGCAGGTTAGGGCTTCTATAGCCATCCAGGAACTGGCTCAAAACCTGGCCTGGAACGTGGGGACGGCCTCCCACCCAACGCTATGACCGCCCCGGGAAAGGCAACCCAATAATAGCCGCATAGCAGCCATACTAACAACATGTGTCAGTAACCTAGGGCTACTGACGCTAAATGGTTGCCTTCCCCCACCGAACCCAGATATTCGGTGGCACGTTTGCAGCAAGACGACTCCACCTAGTGGCAGCAACAGGCAACTACATGTAGCCAGTCTGCTACAATATATATATATATATATATATATATATATATATATATATATATATATATATATATATATACTACATACATATATACATACATATATGTGTGTGTGTCAGTGTCTGTGTGTGTCTGTGTGTGTCTGTATATGTATACACACACAAATACACACAGATACACACAGATATATATATATATATATACACAGATATATACACACATAAACAACCCTATAAACCCTATATAAACAACCCTTGACCCCTCTTCTCTGTCCAACTATCGCCCCATCTCACTCCTCCCTTTTGCTTCCAAACTCCTCGAACAGCACGTCTATCTTCAGCTGTCCTCCCACCTCTCCTCCAACTCTCTTCTTGACCCGCTACAATCTGGTTTTCGACCCCACCACTCTACCGAAACCGCCCTAACCAAAGTCACTAATGACCTAGTAACTGCCAAAGCCTCATGCCACTACTCTGTGCTCCTCCTCTTAGACCTGTCCTCTGCCTTTGACACTGTCGACCATTCCCTCCTGCTACAAATCCTCTCCTCCCTCGGCATCACAGACTTGGCCCTTTCCTGGATCTCCTCGTACCTCACTGATCGGACTTTCAGCGTCTCTCATTCTCGCTCCACCTCCTCCACCCGGCCTCTCTCTGTTGGTGTCCCACAAGGGTCAGTCCTGGGCCCACTACTCTTCTCTATCTACACTCTTGGCCTCGGTCAGCTCATAGCATCACACGGCTTTCATTACCACCTGTATGCTGATGATACCCAACTCTACATCTCTGGCCCAGATGTCACTTCTCTACTCTCCCGGATCCCTGACTGTCTGTCCTCCATTTCCTCCTTCTTCTCCTCACGTCTCCTAAAACTAAACGTGGAGAAAACAGAACTCATCATCTTTCCACCGTCCAACTCTACCCCTGCCCCTGATCTCTCTATTACAGTCAACGGCTCTACACTTTCACCGGTCCCACAAGTCCGCTGTCTTGGGGTAATCCTAGACTCCGCTCTATCTTTCAAACCGCACATCCAAACCCTCGCCTCTGCCTGCCGCCTCCACCTGAAAAACATCTCTCGCATCCGCTCATTCCTCAACTATGACACCACAAAAATGCTGGTCCATGCCCTTGTCATCTCCCGCCTAGACTACTGCAACATCCTTCTCTGTGGCCTCCCAGCTAGCACCCTCGCTCCCCTCCAATCCATCCTTAACTCTGCTGCCCGTCTTATCCACCTCTCTCCTCGCTACTCCTCTGCCTCTCCCCTCTGCCAATCCCTTCACTGGCTTCCCATTGCCCAGCGAATTAATTTCAAGCTACTAACCATGACATACAAGGCTCTCCACGACCTCTCCCCTCCATACATCTCTGCCCAAATTTCCAGGTATCTCCCCTCACGCAATCTCCGCTCCTCACAGGACCTTCTCCTCTGCTCCCCCCTTATCAGCTCCTCACACAACCGTCTCCAAGACTTCTCTCGTGCTTCCCCCACACTCTGGAACTCACTGCCCCAACACATCAGACTCTCCCCCACTCTCACCAACTTCAAAAGTAACCAGAAAACCCATTTCTTCATGCTTGCCTACAACCTTCACTAAACTTGTCACAACTTCCCCCTCATACATGTCTGCCCCCACCTCCTGTCTCTTTCCCCCTCCTTGTAGATTGTAAGCCCTCGCGGGTAGGGTCCTCTCTCCCTCTGTCGTGCCAATTGTCATTGTTCATTTATCTTTGTACTCGTTTGACTTATGTATTGTATGTAACCCCTCGATTGTACAGCACCCTGGAATCAATGGCGCTTTAAAAATAAATAATAATAATAATAATAATAATAATAATAATAATAATATACATACACATTTATACACACAAATATATATATACACACACACATAGATACACACAGATATACATACATATATAGGTACACACATAAATATATATATATATATATATATATATATATATATATATATAAATATATATATATATATATATATATATATATATACACACACATACATACACACACAAATAAACATACATAAATACACACAGACACAGATACATACAGACACCCCCGCACACACACAGATATACACACAGAAAGACACACAGACAGACACACACGAAAAGAGACACACAGACAGAGACATACAGACAGAGAGACACACACAGAGACACGCATACAGATATACATACATATATATGTACACACATAAACACACACACACAAATAAACATACACACACACACATAAATAGATGCCTACACACATATACCGTGAAGAACTGCAGCACTACCAATTGAAAAAAAAAATATTACATAATGTAACTTTTACCTGATTATTGAATTGGACCTGTGACTTTTGGTCGTTTTTTTTGCTGGTATATACATATATATTTTGTGTGGGAAGTGCAGCTCTTTTCCTTGCTTACTTTATATACATACACACACGTTTTTAATCTTTTATTTTTACTTGCATTATCAGGACACTTTCAATAATAGTCTATTAATATTAGTACAGAACCAGCAGAGCCCAAAGCAACCAATTAGAGCTCAGTTTTCATTTCTTTTTCTGCTGTAAAAGAATGAAAGCTGAGCTCCGCTTGTTTTCTATGGGCAACAGACGTCGCCTCAGTATTCAGGTTAAATTGCCGTGCCTTGTGATAAATAAGTGGGCTTTGGGTTGCAGTTTGGGCACTCCGCCTCGAAAAGGTTCGCCATCACTGGCCTAGGTGATTTGCAGGAAGGTCACCTAAGCGAACTGGTATTTCCTATTGTATCTAAAAAATAGTTGCTTCCAGTAAATATTTTGAATTTTTCCATGTGTGGTTCTGGGAACGCCTTTTTAGATTCAGGGTCAGCTTCCAATTTTGTGGACGTGTCATTTGTAAAGCGTCTGTTCCTTCCCTGGAGGTTGCTATCGGATTCTCTGCAGGTTGTTGCGATAGATTCTACCCCGCTAGTTCAAGGCAAGATCCAGCATTGCACCCCCGAACTTGAGATGCAGGTAGGATCTATTCATTCTGAGAAGTGCATTTTGTTTATCATGGAGGGCTTACCTGCTGATGTGTTGGGATTGCCCTGGCTTCAGAAACACAACCCGGTGATTGACTGGAAGTCAGGAGAACTAGTTAGCTAGGGTAAGCAGTTAATAAATGTCTCTGCTAATACAGAATTAGAGAAGATTCCTGCCTTTATTCGGGACTTAGCTGAGGTCTTTTCCAAGACTCAGTCTGAGCGATTACCCCTGCATAGGTTCTATTATTGTGCTATTGAACTTCTGCCGGGGGTGAAGCTTCCTAAAGGCAGGATATACAATCTGTCTGGTCCAGAGAGACTTGCCATGAAGCAGTATATTGCCAAGAGTTTACAGAAGGGTCTTATCCAACCTTCTGTGTCCCCTATGGTTGCGGGGTTCTTTTTTGTTAAGAAAAAAGATGGTAGCCTCCGTCCATGCATTGACTACCGGGAACTCAATAAGGTAACAGTAAAAAACCAATACCCTTTACCTTTGATTCCAGATCTCTTTAATCAGATACAGGGAGCTAAGTGGTTTTCCGAATTGGACCTGAGAGGGGCTTACAACCTTATTCGGATCAAAGAGGGGGACGAATGGAAGACAGCATTTAATACCCTGGAAGGTCATTTTGAATACCTGGCTATGCCTTTTGGGTTATGCAAAGCTCCTGCGGTCTTCCAGAACCTGATAAATGATGTTTTCCAGAAACTCATTGGTCGTTGTATGGTCGTTTATCTGGATGATATTTTAATTTACTCGCAGGACTGGGCTTCACACGTTAAACATGTGCGGCAAGTTTTACAGATCTTGAAGATCAATAATTTATTTGTCAAACTTGAGAAATGTGTCTTCGGGGTTCAGGAGGTACCTTTCCTGGGATATATTTTGACGCCAAACTCATTTCGTATGGACCCCAGGAAGGTTCAGGCAATTCTGGATTGGTTTCGTCCTTCCTCCCTGATAGCCTTACAGTGGTTCCTAGGCTTCTCTAATTATTATTCAAAATTTTTCTGTTCTCGTTCGGTCATTAACTGATATGACTAAAAAGGGGGTTAATATCAGTAACTGGCAACCGTAGGCCTTAGAGGCTTTCGAAAAGCTCAAGCATTGTTTTGTCGCAGCCCCAGTGTTGGTCCAAGCTGACCATACCAAACCCTTCGTCATGGAGGTAGATGCTTCTGAGTTTGGAGTAGAGGCAGTCCTGTCTCAGGGGTCAGCCGCTCTGACTAATCTCCGCCCATGTGCCTTCTTTTCTCATAAGTTCTCCCCCACGGAGAGGAATCATGATGTTGGGAACCGAGAATTGTTGGCTATTAAGTGGGCCTTCGAAGAATGGTGCAACTTCCTCGAAGGTGCCCAGTACCAAGTCACAGTCCTAACTGACCATAAGAACCTGACCATTTTAGAAAATGCTAAAAGGTTGAACCCTCGTTAGGCATGGTGGGCATTGTTCTTCACTCACTTTAATTTTGTGGTTACCTGTAGAACAGGATCTAAGAATGTTAAAGCTGACACGTTGTCGAGAAGCTTCTGTGCCAGCCACTCACCTCGGGATGATCCGGTATCCATTTTACCCAAAGAGACGGTTGTCTCAGCTATTTCCCCCGACTTAGCCACAGAGATCAAGACCCACCAGGATATGAGACCTGTTGATTGTCCCGTTTCTAAAGTCTTTGTTCCCACCCAGTTTCGATTACGTTTATTAAAAGAATTACATGATTCTGTATTATCTGGACATCCCGGAGTGTCTGGCACTAAGAGACTTATTTCCAGAAATTATTGGTGGCCGTCTTTGTCTCGTGACGTGGGGGCCTATGTGACAGCCTGCGACATCTGTGCTCGGGCAAAGGTTCCCAGAACTTGCCCTTCTGGTGAACTTTGCCCTCTGCCTATACCGGAACGGCCATGGACTCACATCTCCATGGATTTTATGACTGATCTTCCCACCTCTGAGGGTAAGACTGTCATATGGGTGGTAGTAGATCGTTTTAGTAAGATGTGCCATTTTATTCCATTGAAAGCGTTACCTTCATCAAAGAAGCTTGCAGAACTTTTTATGAAATATATTATTAAACTACATGGGTTGCCCGAGAATATCGTGTCTGAAAGAGGAGTTCAGTTTGTTTTCTGTTTTTGGAGAGCTCTCTGTAAGGCTCTGGGTATCACCCACTCCTTCTCCTCTGCCTTCCACCCTGAGACTAATGGGCAGACGGAGAGGTTGAATCAAACAGTTACGCAAAAACTCCAGTGTTTTGTCTCCGATCAGCAGGGAGACTGGGTTAAATACTTACCTTTGGTCGAGTTCGCGATAAATAATCAGGATGGCAGCTTGCCTGATGTTTCTCCGATTTTCTGCAACTAAGGTTTCCACCCTAGATATGCTTCATTGTCCGGCACTACTTCTGATCACAGTGGGGTGGATGCTATCATTAATGATCTGTGCACAGTCTGGGTCCAAGTTCAGAAGAACTTAGTTAATGGCCAGAGCATCCAGAAGGGGATAAGTGATAAGATACGTCTTTGTTCTGGAGGTTTTAATGTTGATGATCAGGACTGGTTATCTAACCAAAATCTTCGTTTAAAGGTTCCTTCGGGTAAGCTGGCACCGTGCTTTGTGGGTCCCTATGTCATTCTTGAGCTAATTAATCCAGTGACATACCGTCTCAAGTTACCCTCTGGGTTCCGGGTACATAATGTGTTTCACTGTTCTCTCCTAAAAAGGTACATGCCATCTGTTATCCCACATTCAAAACCCCCTCCTCCAGTTAGAGTTAAGGGGGAGTTGGAGAATGAGGTTGCTCGAATTGTGGATTCTCGCAGAGTCCAAAGCTCATTACAATACTTAGTCCACTGGAAGGGATACGGTCCTGAGGAGAGGTCGTGGATCCCTGCTAGGTCCATACATGCTAAGTCCCTTATCAGGGAATTCCACAATGCTCACCCAGAGAGACCCAAACCAGGTGAGGTTCCGGTGGCCCCTCCTAAAAGGGGGGTTACTGTCAGAACACGTTCGGCCAGGCAGCCTTCCGTTCGCATGGGGCAAGGGTTAAACCACCTTCCGTTCGCCCGGCAAGGGTTAAACCATCTGAGCTGGGTCCACACCCGGACAGAGGTGCTGCTCGGGAGCTCAGGAGTGACAGCTCTGTAGCCTCTCCCAACAAGGGGTGTGTCGCTCAAGCCAATCAGAGGGCCGGATGCCGCGCCAATCAGCTGCTGGGGCGTTGTCCGGGAAAACCTTTTAAACTGGCTCTGTTCTGTCAGGCATTGCCTGTGAAAGGGTTCCCCTGTGTTTTTCCCCTGTGTTTATTGTGATTGTCTTCCTAGTTTTTGACCTCAGCTTGTTTCTTGACCTCAATATTCTTAATAATATTTTCCTTCCTTTTGTTTAATTAACAGCAATTAATTATTTAACTTCTATTGCTTATCAAATTTGTCAATAACATTTGTCAATCGTTTAATGTGTATGAGAGCCCCCTGACTCTCACTTAACTACAGGTGTTAAAGAGCCATCCATAAAAGAAATCCAACATGCCAATTTGTTCTCACAAGCAATAAGCAATAAGAGTGGTCCGTCAGTAGCTTATCACCATACTCCAATCTTGCACGTTTATGGGAAGTCTAGAGAGGTACATGTCAGAATAAATAGCTGTTTGGCTAACAGCTATATAATGTATGTGGTCACAATTAGAATAGTTCATTATTGTAGGATTATAGAGGTCCAAGTCAATAGTATACAAAATAACAATGATTGATCGCTATAAAGCTGGGATGTACGGACACAAATGTATTTAATTACAGGCATGAGTAATAGTACATACATTCATGAGTAATAGTCACCAACGTACAGGGTTTTTTATAGTGAAGGCACAAAAGTAAGTTGGGGAAGAGCAACTGACAGTTCACAGTACTTTTTATGTTAAGATAACAAACACTTCAGCTTCAAAGTCCAGAATGCTTTTATTTAGAAAAGTGTGGTGAGCTACTAGCTGCCTATTCTAGGTTTCTTTACCTTTGCAACGCCAATTACTTTAAAGGGTTTTTTTTCACTACAATGATTAGCTTTTAACTTGTAGGGACAGGTAATTGAAGTTTGTTTTTAAAATACATTGCTTTGTTGATTCTTCTTTGGTTTAATAGATAAAGAAGATTTTATCTCCTCTTAGTGCACACAGGTTTTTCTGGTTACGACCATCTCTCTCCCCCATCTCTCCCTGACCTCTCTTATCTCTCATTGCTCTAAGTTGCCGTCACTTACCCAGTCCGTCCATGGTGAGTCCCCTCCTGCAGAATCTTATCTCTAGAAATGGACTTTGAAAGTTTCTCATTTAGCGAAGTTAACACCCTTTGGATCCCTGCAGCCAGAGTACTACATTTTCTAAATTTCTTGCACTCGTTGTTAGTGTAAAAGAAATAGCGATGAATGGAAGAGATGATGTGTCAATAACTCCTATAGACTTTCCCACAACCTAAACAGCATGTGTGATTTTAAAGCTGGCTGTGGCTATGAAATGGTGAGAAAACCCCTTTAAGGGCACTTGTATCCTTTCATGTAATACCATTATGCACTTGAATTGTCATGACTTCAAATTAAATCTCTTAATTTCCCTTATGTGTTAAAAGAATTACCACCAATACATTGCAGGAAAAACTATATTGAAGACCTTGCCACGATATGCAGCTATTTTTCCATTCAATGACACGGGTTTGTTCGGAAAGCATGGGGCATTTGGGTCTTGCAGTACTATGCAAAGGATGTTAGAAAGGATGTTCCAAAAGGAATGAATCTCTCATAGGCAAAGCTGTATAGATGTCCAAGGTTCTTATTCATGTGAGATTGTTTGAATGAGGTCTCAACAGTGTGTTCTACTCGGCATCAGGAAAAAGGAAAAGTTAATATCACTTTGTCTTCAACACTGTTGTTGATACTATAAATTAAGGCAATCTGGTATGTATTACTGATAGAATAGTTATGGCTGGTAGTATTTGTGTTATAATTCATCTGGATAGTTTGACTGACACTATTAGTATGGCATTCTGCCTACCATTATCTATGAGGGCACTTCTTGAAAATATTAATAAGTGGGTGGTATCTGTTCTAAAGTCTTTAAACAGTTAGAGAATGGTCAAAGCTCTGTATACATGAGGAGTTTTACCTGGGATACATACTAAAGACTAGTGTTGAGCGATTGCGTTGGCTATCGAGATCGAGCGATAGTCGATAGTCGGCCGCTATCGATAAGGTTTTTCGATAGTGAGCATCGATTATGAGCGATTACCATTAAAGTCTATGGGAGAGCAACAACACCTTCATTTTTAAACACCCAAACAAGGCTGGAGAAGCTGAAATTAACATCCACAACAGTCAAATGGATACGTGCTACATTTTTAGGCACAAAATTAGGTTATAAAAGTCCAGAAAAAAAGTCCAGACCATTCACTATCCTGTCTTGTACCACAGCAAAACCCCTTAAAACCCTGCATCACCCACAAATTAAAAAAGTGCCAGATAGGCAGTATGATTTGACCCATCATGTTACTTGATGGACATTGAATATCCCTGTCCTGGAACGCAGTATGAGCCCAAAAATGCATGACCCCCAGAAATTTAAAAAGTTCCGCAAAAAGGAGTCGTTCAACCACCATTTTAGTTTAACTGGACACTACTATATCTGTCCTGTACCGCAGAATGACCATTAAACCTCTCTGACCCCCAGTTTAAAAAGTGCCAGAAAAAGGAGTCTTTCAACCACCATTTTAGTTGAACTGGACATATATTGTCCCTGTCCTGGGCCACAGTATGACCATTAAACCTGTCCTGACCCCCAGATTACAAAGTGCCGGAAAAGGAGTCTTTCAAAACCACCATTTTAGTTGAAACTGGACTTGACCCATACTGTCCTGGGCCACAGCATTTCACCCAAACCTGCATGACCCCCCCCTTTAAAAAGTGCCGGAAAAAGGAGTCTTTCAACCACCATTTTAGTTTCACTGGACATTGACTATACCTGTCCTGGGCCACAGCATGAGCCCCAAAACGCATGCCCCCAGATTTAAAAGTCCCGGGGGAAAAAAGGGTTTTAAACCCACCATTTTAGTTTCACTGGACATTACTTTACTGTCCTGGACCCGTATGCCATTAAACCTGTCTGACCCCAGTTTAAAAAAGGGCCCAGGAAAAGGAGTCTGTTATGTTGTCCAAAATTATTCCCATAAAAGGAAACCCAGCAGGTACGTGAATTTCTTTTATTCCAAAATTTTTTTTTTGAAATGAATTTTGCAGTAAAAACATTTGTAAACGCCAACGTTTTTCTGGTCTCTCTGGACCCTTGATCAGGCAACAGCATTAAAAAAAAGTGTTTTTAAAATTTTACACAATTAAAAAAAAGGTATAGATACACGTGGTTTGGAGAGGGGTGGAAAGGAGGAAGAAGGGGGTAATATTTTTTTTTAACTCTTATTTTTAAATAGAAAAAAAAACCCATTTTTTGTACTTCAATATATACTCAACCGTTTTACACGACAAACGGATTTATTTCAATAGATGTACATGGATCTTACGGGTTTCATACCCTTTGGGAACCGTGTTTCGCAAGACAAAATCAGAAAGCCTCACGGACTCGGGTTTTTATGCTCCCAATCCCCACCGGGGGTTTTATGACTCTCTAAAATCGCCCGAAAAACGAAAGGTATAATTTTACTATCATGATAGTCAAAAAAGTGTTTAAAGCCCCAGATTTAAGTTTGTTTATTCTTTATTCCCGGAGATGCTCGCTACCTTTTTTTTCCTTTTCCCTTATTGTATTCCTATGTATATTAATTTGCATTGATTCATACTATTAGTAGATAATGAGGCCCGTTCACAGTTGATAATTTTTTAATTTTAAACTGTTTGGACCCTCACTTCAAAAAAATGTATCTCCCTTGTGATATAGGCTAAATTGCTTTAATTTTAACGGGGAAAAATCCCACATGTTAAAGCCAGTACTGCTGGTTTTTACTCTGAAAAAAGCTAGGGATAAAAAAATTACCCAAATTTTTCCTCTTTTTGAGACAAACTAATTCCTTTTCACATTTTCCCTTAAAGGATTGAGTCTTGTCTCAAAATTTGAACTTTTTTAAAAAAGATTTTTTAATATGTCAAATTTCATTATATTTAGGGGGAGAAACTAAATGTTGTTGAGTGCCCTTGCTTTTCTTCTCGTTTTTTCCAAACCGATTTTTGTGTGTAATGTCAATTTTTTCTGGCTGCCTTTTAAGAGATGATCAGGAAACCCTCTCTCTTTAAGTTACTTCTATTAAAATCCTTTTTTTTTGAAAAAAAAAAAACCAAGGTAAAAGCCCTCCTAGCTTAGTATACCCCCCCTCTCGGTATGGCCGCTATTGTGTGAAATCGGGTGGTTTGTAGTGGCTTGAAATATTGTGTTGCCACAATCTGGCTTCCTTATAATTTTGGTGTGGACTCTCCCCTTTTTGGTAAACCTCTAACTCCAAGTCAAAAAACGAAATCCTTTTGGGGTCGAAAAAAAGGTAAATTTAAGATTGTGTTGTTGTCATTAGATAATCTACAAATTGGGTATGGACGTACATCGCGCCCCCCCAATAAGGAGGTCGTCGATGTAACGCCCTACCATATGATACAATCACTATCCGAGGGGAAGCAGAAACCCAAATTCAGTCAAAAGAAACACGGAGCGGGGGAAAAAAATGAAGGTACTGGTTTGGGGGTGTTTGAAGGGGAGGCCTCCCTTTTTTTCTTGGAATTGAACTCTTTTGGTGGCTGGTGCCGTGATTAATTCCTCCCCCCCCTCTTTGGGACTGGTTTACCCAATTGCTGTATGTAATCCTTCTACCCTGCTGAGTTGCTTTTTATAATTAACATGAAAGTTGCAGTTTTTTTGTTTTTATATATCGTTATTACAAATTTTTAAAAAGGATCGAGTGGCAAGACTAGAACAAATGTTTGTAACAAAGATGTATTATCAGAGGAGGTGATATTGGTGATTTGTATAAAACATTAGAAAAACTCAAGTTTTCAGGAGTTGAAAAAAAATTGGTGGGATATAATACCTCAAAAAAATATTTAGGAAAGAGATGATCCCCAGGGGGTCTAGAATAAAGAAAGTACCGACCCCCATTTTAATGAAGATTTTTGAACAAATGGAAAACCCAAAACCCCACTACATGTTCCCCAGACCTAATATGACTTATTGTTGATCATGAAAGCGTTTTTAAAATTTGGGAAGAGCTTGAGGAAGAAATAAAACAGTTGCAAGATAAAATTTTATGTTTGAATTGAATCCAACATGTGGTGAATTTAAAGATAGAATGGAGAAGAATATTGAGAAGATAGAAAACCTCATTATCAACAACAAAACAAAAAAATATCAGAGAGATCAAGAAGACTATCAGAAAAACCAAGTGTATACTTGGGCTCAAGAGAGGAATAAAACTCCAAGGTCAATCTTGAGAGGAAGAAGCAAATATCGGTCTTACGGTCGTAATGTCAGTTTTTCGGACACAGATGGTTCAAGAACCGGTTCAGAATCCAGAAGTGTGAATACGGAGCAGTTATCCATGGGAAAACCTAACACAAGAAATGCATCTAAGGACGTTCCCAGTCAGTCAAAAAACGGTGGAGAAAAGGGGGAGGTTTAAAAATAAACCAAAAAAAACCGAAAAAAAACACTGCAGCAAGAAATAAAAATTAATAGCGGATTGTTTTAAAATTTGGTTGTATTGACGCCCATTATTTTAACAGAAGGAAAAATTTAAGTGCTCAATAAAAAGGGTTTTAAATTTTGTGCAAATAAGGGATTTATCTATTTGTACATTTTTGTTTTAAACAAATTTCTAGATTGATGACAGTCAAAAGATTTTTTCCCTAAAAAAGGGGGGTAGGTAGAGATATAAGTGAGCCTCAAGTAACTATTGAACCGGGGGATCAACAGATTAATGAATATGAAAATCTGGAGTTTAGGGAACAAAGATCATTACTCACATTGAGATTGTTAGAAAGGGGAAAAATGACCCAGTATCGCCAGAAAATCCCAAAGAAATGGTTTTACGTCCAACCCACAATTTTACCCCCTACAGGCACGAGTCCCGGCCCTGGATGCTTTCCAGTTGGCGATGGAAAGGGACTTGAAGGAACTTAATAAAATTAAGAAAATAAATATGAGAGGGAAAAGGAAAAACAACTTAACATACTCTCAAAGAAAGGAAATCAAAATATTAAAAAATAATAAGAACCTTATCATTAAGAAATCTGACAAAAGGGGGAAAGGTTTTATTAGGCGATGTTTTGTATAAAAAAAATTTGGGCTGAAATCTTGGGTAAACAGGATACATACCGCAAATGGGGTCAATCCAACGGTAATTTTCAAGAAAAAAATTGGTAATTTTTGGATGGGGACAAAATTGGGGGGTTTTTGAAAAACAAAAAATCTTTTTACAGGTTAAAAACCCTATAGTACCCATTTTTTACGGGATTCCTAAAACCCATAAAGATAATTTCCCTCCTTTAATACGACCTATGGCTTCAACATGTGGGATGTTTCCCTTGTGGTAAAAATAGATGCAATTTATGCGCTATAGTCATCAAGGGAGATACATTTTGTGATAGTGATGGATCCAAACAGTTTAAAATTAAAAAATATATCAACTGTGAATCGGACCACATTATCTACTATATAGTATGTAATCAATGCAACTTAATATACATAGGAAGTACAATAAGGAAATGGAAACAAAGGATAGCGGAGCATCTCACGGGAATAAGAATAAACAAGCTTATACATCTGGGGCTGTTAAACACTTTGTTGACTATCATGATAGTAAAATTAATACCTTTCGTTGCGGTGCGATTGAGAGAGTCACTAAACCACCGCGCGGAGGGGATTGGGAGCATAAAACCGGAGTCCGTGAGGCTTTCTGGATTTTGTCTTGCGATACACGGTTCCCAAAGGGTATGAACCAGCGTAATGACCTCATGTACATCTATTGAAGATAACTCCTGTTTGTGCGTGTAAAACGTGATGAGTATATATTGAAGTATCAAATATATGGGGTTTTATTCTATTTAACAATATAGAGTTAAAAAAACTAGTTACGCCCCTTTTTCCTCCTTTCCACGCCCTCTCCATTACCACGTGTATCTATGACGCTGTTTTTTAATTGTGTATTTAAGAACACTTGTTTTTTAATGCCGTGTGCCGTGATCAAGGGTCCAGAGAGACCAGAAACGCGTTGGCGTTTACACTGTGTTTGTACTGCACTGTCATGTCTATTATGGAATAAAAGAAGAGTTTACGTATCTGCTGGAGTTTCCTTTTATGGACATATATTTTGGATTATCTAGCCTTGCCTGGCAGCTATCCGAGCGGGAACGCAGCAACCATTCCAGTCACAAGCAACACGGAGCAGGGGAAAAGAAGTGAAGGTACCTGGTTTGGGGAGTGTTTGAAGGAGGGCGGCTGCCTTGTTTTCCCTGTTATGTCTGTATCTGTTATGTTTTCGTATAATACACGGTATTTTTTGCACCTTTCAATTCACCTGTGGTGAATATAGAATTGCTGTTTTAAGATTTACGTAGATGCTGCGTCAATGAACAGTGCTGGGTGCGCAAAAGTCAAAAAACACGTAACTGTTATGTTTTGATATAATAAACGGTATGTTTTGCACCTCTCAATTCACCTGTGGTGAATATAGAATTGCTGTTTTAAGATTTACGTAGATGCTGCGTCAATGAACAGTGCTGGGTGCGCAAAAGTCAAAAAACACGTTAACTGTTATGTTGTGATAAAATATAACGGTATTTTTTGCACCTTTCAATTCACCTGTGGTGAATATAGAATTGCTGTTTTAAGATTTACGTAGATGCTGCGTCAATGAACAATGCTGGGTGCGCAAAAGTCAAAAAACACGTAACTGTTATGTTTTGGTATAATAAACGGTATTTTTTGCACCTTTCAATTCACCTGTGGTGAATATAGAATTGCTGTTTTAAGATTTACGTAGATGCTGCGTCAATGAACAATGCTGGGTGCGCAAAAGTCAAAAAACACGTAACTGTTATGTTTTGGTATAATAAAAGATATTTTTTGCACCTTTCAATTCACGTGGGGGGAGTATGGAATTGCTGTTTAAGATTTACGTGGATGCTGCGTCAATGAACAATGCTGGGTGCGCAAAAGTCAAAAAACACGTAACTGTGATGTTTTCGTTACTATACACGGTATTTTTGGCAACAAACTACCTGTGCTGACTACAGATTGCTGTATTGTAATTTAACTGCAAGGTGGATATATCAACAGTCACAGGTGTAATGGGTAAAATTGAAAATGAACACCTATCTGAAATGTATACTGATAATAAAAGTGGAGTTTTGCAGCTAACAAAGAGACCTGCAGTTACTAGAAATGATGTGTATCCAATATTAGTTCAGGCTGCCCAATATCCAGGAAATATTTCAATAGCAAACTGTTAATAATAAAGATATTCCACTACAATGTCTACACTAAGTCTTGGTGAACTTTATCCAGTGTTCTTTATAGATAGAGCTTGTCTGTGTTCGCCCGCGGGGGCCCCCCCCCCGCTCCCACCGCCGTGAATTTACAGCGGTAGATGCTTCTTTAAAATTCTCTAGGTAACTACATAAAATCTTCAAATCTCTAATCTAACTAAATTGGAAGGATCACAGCTAATAGTAGAGGTTTCTCTGTGCAGAAATAGACTAATTTCGCTGAGCTGTTTGGCCACAGGCAGAGCGCAGGTCCTATCCCTATGAGATGCTGAGAGACACTGAGGCTGAAACAGGAAACGCTGTTCTATGTAAAACGAGGTCATGTGATTTTTCCAGCCAATCGCAGCCATACACATCCCAGTCATGACGTCGCACACACATCTCACCCTGCTCTATTCTGTAATCTCATTTGCTGGCCGCCAAAATTACAGGAAGCGCCGAAAAAGGCGCGATCTTAATAGATGATGCTCAGATTTTAACCTTAATTATCGCATGATCTGGAAATTTCGATCACCATAAAAACCTTGCCGATTACTACTTTGTCGATAAAAATCGCTCAACACTACTAAAGACTGGTCAGGGCAGTGTAAAAGGAAGGGTCTAGTCTTGGCCTGGAGGCCTGATATGTGATACACATTTGTTTAGGTTATTTTTAGGGATGAGCGATTATAATCGGCAAAGTTGAAATCGGCACTATTTTTAGGTTGATCGGAAATTTCCGATCACACGATATTTTAGGTGACAATCTGCAGATAATCTATTACTATCGCGCCATTTTCGGTGCTTTCTGTCATTTTGCCGGCCAGAAAATCAGCTTAGAGCATAGAGCAGGCTGAGCTGGGTGTGCATCGTCATGACTGTAATGTGTATGGTTGTCATTGGCTGGAAAAATCACATGACCTCGTTTTGCATAGAACAGCGTTTCCTGTTCATCATCAGTGTTTCAGTGTCTCTCACTAGAGCAGTACGTATGCTAGGATCTATCAATACAGCTCAGCTCAGAGACACAGTTCTTCTTTTTATTCATACAGACAACTATGCTTTTAGCTGTGAACATTAGAATATAGGTAGGTTAGTGAATTTCAGTTCTTAGTTAGTTAGACAGAGACTTTTAGAGAAGCATCTAGCGCTGTACAGCCGCGGGGGAAGATGGGGTGCGGACGAACACAGACAGACAGGCAGGCAGGCTTTTGAAAGGAGGGTGTATATTGTGCAGCCCAGACTCTGCTTTGAACCTGCATTGAATGGCATTTTTTTACGAGTTTTTGGCCAGCACACCTCGCACCTGAGGTGAAATTGTACCTTTAATTTTGTACAGTCCAGTTTTGTTTAAACAGCCACCTTGTACTTACATTAGGATACAGAAATTTTCTAGTAACTGCAGGTGTATTTCATTGGTGCAAAACCACCTTTTCTTATCTGTTTAACTTTTAAATAGCGGTTTTTCACTTTGGCGCAGCCCAATTTTATTCAGAGAGCCACCTTGTACTTACATTAGGATACAGAAATTTTCTAGTAACTGCTGGTGTATTTCATTGGTGCAAAACCCACCTTTTCTTATCCGTATAACTTTTAAATAGCTGTTTTTTACTTTGGCGCAGCCCAGTTTTGTTCAAAGAGCCACCTTGTACTTACATTAGGATACAGAAATTTTCTAGTAACTGCAGTTGTATTTCATTGGTGCAAAACCCACCTTTTATCATCCGTATAACTTTTAAATAGCTGTATTGCACGTGGTGCGGCCCAGTTTTTTGCAAAGAGCCACCTTGTACTTTTATGTGGATACAGAAATTTTGTAGTAACTGCTGTTGTATTTCATTGGTGCAAAAACCACCTTTTCTTATCCGTATAAATTTTAAATAGTTGTTTTTCACTTTGGCGCAGCCCAGTTTTGTTCAAAGAGCCACCTTGTACTTACATTAGGATAAAGAAATTTTCTAGTAACTGCTGTTGTATTTCATTGGTGCAAAACCACCTTTTATTATCCGTATAACTTTTAAATAGCTGTATGGCATGTGGTGCGGCCCAGTTTTTTGCAAAGAGCCACCTTGTACTTAAATTTGAATACAGAAATTTTGTAGCAACTGTTGGTGTATTTCATTGGTGCAAAACCCACCTTTTCTTATCCGTATAACTTTTAAATAGCTGTTGTTCACTTTGGCGCAGCCCAGTGTTGTTCAAAGAGCCACCTTGTACTTACATAAGGATACAGAAATTTTCTAGTAACTGTTCTCGTGTGTCATTGTTACGGGTGTCCCTGCGATCCCCGTGTCGGCTCGCGGGCACCCCCGCACCGCCGCAGAGTCCCCAGCTGCGGTCGGCGCCGCCGCCCGGTACTCGGGCTGCGGACATCCCGGCAGCTCTGTGTCCCACTTCCGTCGCCATGCTCCTGTTTCCGTCCTGACAGGCGCTACAGGGAAATTTAAAGGGACAGTGCGCCGGTGATTGGTCTCACCGGGCGCTGACCCTATTTAAGCTCTGCCCCTTCCTGAGCACCTTGCTGAATCGATAGTGCCCTGTGATTGAGGGGAAAGGGTTTTCCTGAGTGTCTTGTCGTCTACTGTGTACCATACCTTCTGCCTCCGTCCTTGCCATGAACCATTGCCGCCTGTCCTGACCTTCTGCCTGTCCCCGACTAAGAACCACTGCCGCCTGCACTGACTTTCTGTCTGTCCCCGACTACGAGCCTGCTTTACTATTCTGTACCGCGCAACACCTCGGCTGCCACCGCAAGCAAGTCAAGTCAGGGATAGCGACCTGGTAGTAATCCGCCGCAGCAAGTCCATCCCGCTTTGCGGCGGGCTCTGGTGAAAACCGGACCTACTTAGACTCCGCTCCCTGGTTCAGAGGATCCACTACCATATCTGTTACAGTTCGATTCGGCCATGGATCCCGCCAAGGTGCCTCTTCCCAGCGTCTCTGATATCACCACCATCGTGGCCCAGCAATCTAAGCAGATCGCTCAGCAAGCACAACAGCTGAATCAGCTATCGTCTATGATGCAGCAGCTCCTCGCCACCCAACAGCAGCAGTCAGCTGCCATGGCAGCAGCTCCATTAATGTCCGCCGGCCCCAAGCTCTGGTTGTCTATGCCAACGAAATTTGATGGGGACCCTAAGGCCTGCAGGGGCTTCATCACCCAATGCTCTCTCCACGTGCAACTCATGGTCGGACAGTTTCCGTCAGAAAGGTCTAAGGTGGCCTTCATGGTCAGTCTGCTTTCTGGGAAAGCCCTAGCCTGGGTTACTCCGCTTTGGGACCGAGATGACCCCGTCACGGCTGACCTGGGTACTTTTCTTCAGGAGTTCCGAAGTGTGTTCGAGAAACCCACCCACGCATCCTCAGCGGAAACCACGTTGCTGAACCTCCAGCAAGGGAACTCCTCCGTAGGAGACTACGCCGTGCAATTCCGCACTCTAGCTTCCGAGTTGGCATGGAACGATGCAGCATTATGCGCCACGTTCAAGAAGGGCCTCTCCAGCCAGATTAAAGATGCCCTTTCCACCCGGGACTCTCCGTCTTCATTGAGTGAGCTGATGCATCTGGCGACCCGGATTGATATCCGTTTCTCGGAGAGACGTGAGGAGCTCCGTCAAGAGCGCGTACCAACCCAAACACGTCGCCTACCCCGTCTTGCGCCGGTGTTTCTTCGGTCTCCACTGCCTCCTTCCCAGCCAACCATGGAAGAGGCCATGCAAGTGGACAGAGCCCACCTGACTCCGCAAGAATTGACTCGACGACGTGAGGGGAACCTGTACCTCTACTGCGGCAGTCCCGAACACCTCCTCAGGGGTTGTCCGCTCCGTCCGCAACGTCCGGGAAACGTATGCACCTAGGCTTCGTGGGAGAGGCGTCCCTAGGTGTGAACAATCCCTCTCCTCGGCTTGTGCTGTCAGTTATGGTCACAACTAATTCCGGGATCCCGTTTCAAGTGGCTGCCTTCTTGGATTCCGGACCTGCCGGGAATTTTATGGATGCTGCTTTGGTGGCCAAGTATCGTCTCTCAGTGGTCCGCTTAGACCAACCCTTGGTCATCTCGTCCATTAGCGGCGAACTCTTGAGTGACTCCATTCTGTTCCAGACTGAACCGGTGGTCCTGCAAGTCAGAGCCTTACACAAGGAGACGATCGCATTCTTCGTGATACCCCGCTCTTCATTGGCTGTCCTCCTGGGGCTTCCGTGGCTGCAGCGTCACGCCCCCATGCTCGACTGGAAGACGGACAAAGTTTTGTGTTGGGGTCGAGATTGCCAGTCTCACTGCCTGTCGACACCTCGCCGGGTGCACCCCATTCCTCCACGGTCTCCTCCCAAGCCCTTACCAGGCTTGCCACCACCGTATCAGGACTTTCGGGACGTCTTCTCCGAGATTGTCCTATAGACCTGCTGCCCGGGACTAGTCCACCCCGGGGTAGGGTCTATCCACTCTCGGTACCCGAGACTCAGGCTATGTCGGCCTACATTAAAGAAAATTTACAGAAGGGCTTCATCCGCAAGTCTACTTCTCCGGTGGGTGCTGGATTCTTCTTTGTGGAGAAGAAGGATGGTTCCTTACGTCCCTGCATCGACTACTGCGGTCTCAACAAAATCACAATAAAAAATCGGTATCTTTTACCTCTCATTACTGAACTCTTCGATCGTCTCCACGGAGCTAAAGTCTTCTCCAGGTTGGATTTGCGGGGGGCCTATAATCTCGTCTGGATCCGAGAAGGCGACGAATGGAAGACGGCCTACAATACTCGTGATGGGCACTTTGAGTATTTAGTGATGCCCTCCGGCTTGTGCAATGCGCCAGCAGTCTTCCAAGAATTCGTCAATGACATTTTCAGAGATCTTCTGTATGTCTGCATGGTTGTCTACTTGGATGACATTCTGGTGTTTTCGCCTCATCTGGAGACCAATCGCATGTGCGCCAGATCCTGAAACGCCTGCACGAGAACCATCTTTATGCCAATCTAGAAAAGTGCCTGTTTCACCAGACCACACTCCCTTTCCTTGGATATATCATCTCAGACAAAGGCCTGCAGATGGACCCCACTAAACTCTCTGCCGTTCTACATTGGCCACGACTCGTCGGCCTCCGGGCCATACAGCGCTTCTTGGGCTTTGCAAATTACTACAGGCAGTTCATCCCAATTTCTCCCCATGTTGGTGGGGACCGATTGTGGCTCTTACCAAAAAAGCATGCCACCCGAAACTGTGGCCACCAGCCGCCGAAGAAGCCTTTTCCAAGCTAAAGCAGCATTTGCCCTCTGCAAATTGTGTTGTCGCGACCTGATACCGAGAGAAGCCCTTCTTCTTAGAAGTAGATGCCTCTTCGTGGGGGCTGGGGCGGTACTCATCCAAAAGGGGCCCAAAGGCAAGACTCCGGACCTGTAGGTTCTTTTCCAGAACATTTTCACCGGCGGAGAGGAACTATACCATCGGGGATCGGGAGCTTCTGGCCATTAGGCTCGCTCTGGAGGTTGCTCGATATCCTGTGAATATTTACACAGACCACAAAAATCTCCTCTACCTCAAGACAGCGCAACGTCTCAACCCACATAAAGCAAGGTGGTCTCTGTTCTTTGCCCGGTTCATTTATGTTAACCATTTACGACCGGCAGAGAAGAACGTCAAGGCCGATGCCCTGTGCCTCTGACGTAAGTGGAGAAGAGGAGGCCGTTCCTCGGCACATCGTACCTCCAGAATGCCTGATATCTGCAGCTCCCGTAGCCCTCCAACGTGCTCCTCCGGGTAAGACGTATGTGCGCCCAGCACTCCGGCTAAGGATTCTGAAATGGGGCCACTGCTCCCGTATTGCTGGACATCCGGGGGTGCGGAAGTCTTGTTCGTTGATTTCCCAGTTCTACTGGTGGCCCGATCTCGCGAAAGATGTGAAAGAGTTCGTGGAAGCTTGTACCACCTGCGCCCGCAATAAATCTCCGCGCCTCAAACGTACGGGTTTACTCCAGCCTCTGCTGGTTCCTAACAGTCCCTGGGGCCACATTGCCATGGACTTCATCACCGGTTATCTGGGTGGTCACTGACCGTTTTTCGAAAATGGCACACTTCATTCCCCTGCCATGTACTACTTCTGTCCTCGACTCGACAATCTATTTTTTTAAACATATCTTTCCCTTTGCATGGACTTCCCCTCCATAATTGTCTCGGATCGGGGAGTTCATTCGTCTCAAAGGTTTAGGCGGGGGGCCTCTGTTTTTCTCCTACAAGTGGAAATGGATTTCTCTTCCGCGGGACCACCCACAAAACTAATGGGCAAGTGGAGAGAGTGAACCAAGTTTTTGGGTACCTATCTCCGCCAACTTCGTATCCGCAAGGGCAAGATGATTGGTTCCGGTCTATTACCATGGGCGGAGTTTTCATATAATTCCCTGAACTCTGATTCCGCTGGGGCGTCCCCCTTCTTCATCGTCTTCTGTCGGCATCCCTGCCCACCCCCTCCGCTGCCGACTGCCTCCTCCGATGTCCCTGCTGTGGATAGTCTGGTCCCCGACCTATCTGCCATTTGGTAGGAGTTGTGCCTTTCTCTGCTCCAGGCCTCGGCTTGTATGAAGGCCCAAGCGGTCACGGAAAGTAGACCCCCTCCTTCCTTTGACCCGGGGGATAAATTATGGCTGTCTGCCAGGTATGTCCGCTTTTAAATCCCCAGCTACAAGCTGGGTCCCCGGTTTTTAGGTCCCTTTGAAATCCTCAGGCGCATCAATCCGGTGGCCTACAAGCTCCCTCCAACTATGCGCATCCCAAACTCCTTCCATGTCTCCTTACTGAAACCGGTCATCCATAACCGGTTCTTTCGGTCTGTGGTTCCCCCGTCTCCCGTAGCTGACTCCACCAATGTTTTTGCCATCAAAGAAATTTTGGCCATGAAGACGGTTAGGGGGAGACGATTTTTTTTTGGTCGACTGGAAGGGGTTTGGGCCAGAGGAGAGGTTGTGGGAGCCGGAGCAGAAAATCCTAGATCGGGGTCTCTTGTCTAGGTTTATGCGGGCCAGAAAGAGTGGGAGGCCAAAGGGGGGGGGGGTATTGTTACGGGTGTCCCTGCGACACCCGTGTCGGGTTGCAGGCACACCCGCATCACCGCAGCGTCCCCAGCTGCGGTCGGCGCCACATCCCGGTACTCGGGCTGCGGACAACTCGGCAGCTCTGTGTCCCACTTACCTTGCCACGCTCCTGTTTCCGTCCCGGAAAATTTAAAGGGACAGTGCGCTGGTGATTGGTTTCACCGGGCGCTGACCCTATTTAAGCTCTGCCCCTTCCTGAGCACCTTGCCGAATCGATAGTGCCCTGTGCCTTGAGAGGAAGCGTTCCTGAGTGTATTGTCGTCTACTGTGTACCGTACCTTTCTGCCTCCGTCCCTTGACCACGAACCATGCCGCCTGTCCTGACCTTCTGCCTGTCCCCGACTACAAACCACTGCCGCCTGCACTTTACCTTCTGCCCCGTCCCGACTACGAGCCTGCTTCACGGTTCTGTACCGCGCAACATCTCGGCTGCCACCGCAAGCAAGTCATGTCAGGGGTAGCGACCTGGTAGTAATCCGCCGCAGCAAGTCCATCCCGCTTTGCAGCGGGCTCTGGTGAAAACCGGACCTACTTAGACTCCGCTCTCTGGCGTGGCTTACGCCATCGCTTGTGGTGGTTCAGAGGATCCACTACCATAATAATAATAATAATCTTTATTTATATAGCGCCAACATATTCCGCAGCATTTTACAATTTGGAGGGTGTAGGTGCAGACAAAAAAAACATACATTGCACAATGAAAAGCTACTTACAGATGAGACACAAGGTGAGAGGGCCCTGCTCGCAAGAGCTTACATTCTATTAGGGTGTACGGGAGAGACGAAGGGTAAGTAGTGATAGATTTACAAATGTCCAGCCATGTGACATAAATATGGGGTTGTTTTATGTAGAATTTGGATGGACATGCCACCCAGACAGTACATCTATATACAGTTAAGTGCCGAAAATGAGTGCGCTGAGGTTAGCCATTAGGGATTCTGGTAGCTCAGAGTGAGAAGATGTGTTCGCAGGGCCCTCTTAAAGCTATGAGAGTTCTGAGTGTGCCTGATCGCCCGCGGTCCAAAAAAGTAAAGAAAGCAGCACCACCAAAATATATAAAAAAAATAGTGATTTAATCACCCAAGTCCATACAAGCAACGTTTCAACTTCTCCATGGAGTCATTTTCAAGCAAGTGTGTTCAGGATAAGCATATCCTTATATACAAATGTGCATTTACATAATTGAGACATATAATTACATGATTAAAAAGTTATTAAAGATAAAAGACAGAAATACATGAAATAATAAATCAATCAGTATAAGAAAGTGAAAAGATAAAGTGCAATTATATACTAATCATACACATACAAAGAACATCTATCCTACTGTAATATAAAGATCAATCAAGACAGTTATACATTAACAGTGTGTTAATAAACAATCACATACAGCTGTAGACATAAGCTTAACCCGCGGTAGCATGTTCCAGAGAACTGGTGCCGCACGTGTGAAATCTTGAAGACGTGCATGGGAGGTTCAGATGATTTGAGGAATGTAATCTGATATCATCAGCAGAGCGGAGAGAGCGGGTAGGGTGGTAGACAGAGATGAGGGAGGAGATGTAGGGGGGTGCAGCGCTGTGGAGAGCTTTATGGGTGAGTGTGATGAGTTTATATTCTATCCTGTACTGAATGGGCAACCAGTGCAGTGACTGACACAGGGTAGAGGCATCAGTGTAGCGGATGGAAAGAAAGACAAGCCTGGCTGTTGCATTCAGGACAGATTGGAGAGGGGAGAGTTTGCACAGAGGTAGACCGATAAGCAAGGAGTTACAGTAGTCAATACGAGAATGAATAAGAGCAACAATGAGAGTTTGAGTTGTTTTCACAAGAAAACAACTGAGAAAAGGACGGATTCTGGAGATGTTCTTGAGGTGCAGGTGACAGGAGCGGACGAGGGACTGGATATAGGGGGTGAAAGACAGATCAGAATCTAGTATAACCCCAGACAGCGGGCCTGCTGCCTAGGAGTTATGGTGGTGCCACACACTGAGACAGAAAGGGTAGGGTAAGGTCGGTTAGTAGATGGTGGGATGACAAGAAGTACTGTTTTAGTGAGGTAGTTTGAGATTGAGAGAGGACATGATGTCAGAGACAGCGGACAGACAGTCACTGGTGTTTTGCAGCAGGATGGGATGATGTCACGGGAGGAGTTGTATAGTTGAGTGTCATCCGCATAGAGATGGTACTGGAAGCCAAATCTGCTGATTGTTTGTCCAATGGGGGCTGTGTAGATAGAAAAGAGGCGAGGACCGAGAACGGATCCCTGAGGAACCCCGACAGCAAGAGGAAGAGGAGAGGAGGTATATCCTGCAAAGGAGACACTGAAGGAGCGGTCAGAGAGGTAGGATGAGAACCAAGCGAGAGCTGTGACCTGGAGACCAATGGTGCCGAGCATGCTGAGGAGAAGATGGTGATCCACAGTGTCAAATGCTGCAGAGAGATCCAGAAGAAGCAACAACGAGTAGTTGCCCTGAGATTTAGCAGTGAGGAGATCATTGGAGACTTTAGTTAGAGCAGTTTCCGTGGAGTGCAGAGTGCGGAAACCGGATTGTAGAGGATCGAGAAGAGAGTTAGCAGAGAGATAGCAGATTAGGCGAGAGTAGACCAAGCGTTCCAGGAGTTTAGAGATGAAGGGCAGGTTAGAGACTGGTCGGTAGTTGGCAGCACAGGATGGGTCCATAGAGGGCTTTTTCAGTAAAGGAATAATAACAGCGTGTTTAAAGGAAGATGGAAAAATCCCAGTGGAGAGAGAGAGGTTACAGATTGTGGTTATGTGAGAGAGGACAGCTGGAGAAATGGACTGGACAAGGTGGGAGGGAATGGGGTCACTAGAGCAGGTGGTGGGGCGAACAGACAAGAGAAGGCTGGACACTTCTTCTTCTGTCGTTGGGTTAAAAGCTGAGAGTAAGCTGGGGGATGTGTGGGGAGGGACCAGATGGGTGCTGCTTGGGGTTTGAGATGAGATGTTTTGCTGGATACTGTAAATTTTCTTCTTAAAATGAGTGGACAGGTCTTCAGCACAGATGTCAGTGACTGGGGCATGAGCTTTAGGCCTGAGAAGGGAGTGAATGGTGTCAAACAGGCGTTTTGGGTTGTTGTGTACGGTTGAGATGAGGGAGGTGAAATATTTTTGTTTGGCGCCGTAAAGGGCGGTGTGGTAAGTCCTGTGAGCATGAATTTATAGTGGAGAAAGTCTGCAGGTAGCTTCGACTTTCTCCACAGACGCTCAGCACACCTGGAACAGCGCTGCAGATGGCGAGTCTGAGGCGTGTGCCAAGGCTTCCGGCTTCTGACTCTGGTGGTGCGGTGCGTGAGTGGTGCCAACATGTCCAGGGTGGTGGAGAGAGTTTCATTGTAATGTTTGACAGCCAGGTCAGGACAGGAGAAGGAGGAGATTGGGGGCAGCGAGGACTGTATGGTGCCTGTAAGTTCCTGGGTGTTAATGGAGCGGATGTTTCTGAATGGGTGATGGGCAGGTGTGTCTGGAGATGGGTGAGAATTAGTAATAATGAAGGAGATAAGATCTCTCTGTGATCAGAGAGAGTATAAGGAGAATTATTAAAGTTAGAGATTGAGGAACGGTTACAGAAAACCAGATCAAGAGAGTTCCCATCCTTGTGGGTGGGAGAGTCTGTAAACTGAGATAGGCCGAGGGAAGAGGTTATTGAAAGAAGACAAGAGGCCGAAGGAGACATGGGGTCATCAATGGGGATGTTAAAATCACCCATGATGAGTGTGGGTATTTCAGTAGAGAGGAAATGAGGAAGCCAGGCAGCAAAATGATCCAGAAACTGGCGGGGTGAGACAGGGAGTCTGTACACAACGGCGACTCGGAGGGGAAATGGCTGAAAGAGTCTGAGGGTGTGAACCTCAAAGGAGGGGAAAGTGAGGGAAGGTGCGGGAGGGATGACCTGGTAAGTGCAGTGTGGAGAAAGGAGTATGCCAACTCCTCCACCCGGCCTGTTCTCAGGTCTGGGGTGTTGGTGAAGTGTAGCCCACCATAGGTGAGAGCGGCAAGGGAAGCAGTGTCAGATTGCTGGAGCCATGTTTCAGTGAGAGCGAGGAGATTGAGGGAGTGAGAGAGGAACAGGTCATGGACAGAAGTGAGTTTGTTACAGACGGATCGGGCGTTCCACAGAGCACATATCCATATCCGTTACAGTCATTGCTACAAAAAACGCAATTTCTCATCCGTGTAACTTCTGAATATTTTTATTGCGCTTGGTGAATCTCAGTTTGGTGCAGATAGCACACTTGTATGATAGTTTGTCTTACTGGGCAGTTGTAAATCCCTGGGACTGAATGAAGAACACTGTTGATTTTGTCTTACAGTTCTTCCACCAGACCGCATTTCACAGGTATTCGCTAGAAACAATTCTGTTTCTAATCCTAGTTGGCTGTAGGAAATTAGAGGGATTTAAGAATAGCTGTGATTTGCCATCTTTCAATAAGAGACTGTTAAAAACTCTTCCATACCTTCTTAAATTTTTATGTTTCTGAACATGGTGCGAAATGCAGGTGGTAAGCGAGCAAAGAGGGGTGTAGGACATGGAGGTAGAGGTACGAGAGAAGGTGCTTCTTCCAGTGCTGGCGACAACAGTTGTCGGATCGTCAGGCCTGTCATTGCTGGGTCAGGGCCCTGTGAATCTCAATAACGAACAGCGTCGCCAATCTGTTCTTCAGTGGTTAATGCAACCTGCATCCAGCAGCCTTAGCTCCTCATCCTCCCAGTCACGGCCACAAATGTCGTCATCATCATCGTCAGCATCCGTCCAACATGAAGCGAAGGCAGTCCAAATGTCAACTCGTGTACCCACCACTGTGGATAATCCATTTTCTGAAGACCTCTTTGATGACAAAATGCGGGTGGGATCAAAAGGCATTTCCAAAGATCAAGAGACCAAAGAGGATGATTTTGTCTGCTATGACGCCCAATTGCTGATGCCATTAGAGGAGGAGAAGGAAGCCGGTCAATCGGCAAAAATCGCGGGCGGGCAGCAACGTCTTGCAGTGCCTGTTGCTTTTAGCCTGCAGCTCCAGGATGCAGAATATCAGGACGAGGAAGTCACCTGTGTTGATGATGACGATGACGACATTGCGGATCCAACCTGGTCTTTTCAGCAGAATTTTCTTGCGAGAGCTTCATCACTGGACGAGGAGGAAGACAATGGGGTAGTGTCAGTACGGGTCCCGCCTCAGAAAGGGAGAAGGCAGTCGCATAAGTCCGCTGAGATTATTCCGCCAGCCACGATCAGCGGAAACACCGCTCCTCGCTTATCGACATCGAAAAGGTCCAGGACCTCTCAAGCCTGGACCTTTTTCGAGCAAGCCTCTGATTCACCCAGTGATGTCATATGCCGCCTTTGCCGTAAACGCATCAGTAGAGGGAAGAATCTTAGGTGTTTAACCACCACCAACATGTCTAGTCACATGCAGCGAATGCATGAGTTGAAATGGAGGGAACACTTGGCCAAAAAAGGTCACACCGATCCCGGGCTTCCAACCACTGTCACACCCTCTGTCTCCGCCTCCTCCGCCACCACCAAGCGTTCCAACATCAGAGTCATGATCAGGGATCAGCCTCCGCTTCAGCCTCCACCGTCACACGAGTACCACCAGCACCACCAGAGACCCATCCTACCCATTCTCCGTCCACCAGTTTGACGACCTGAATGCCGTACAGCGGCCAGTCTAGCAGCCAGCCGTCTGTCTACCAGGTGTGGGAGCAGAAGAAACAATTTAACCCAAACCATAACAAAGCCAAAAGCCTGAATGTCGGCATTGCCAGGCTTTTGGCCTTGGAAATGTTGCCTTTCCGTCTGGTGGACACAGATGGGTTCCGCCACGTCATGGCCCTTGCCTGCCCCCAATACCAGAGGCCGAGCAGGCATTGCTTTGCCAGAAAAGCCGTCCCTGCCCTGGCCAGCCACGTGTCATCTAAAATTTCAAGCGTATCTGTGTCCGGCGAAGTCCATCTGACCACCGACACATGGACTAGTAAGCACGGCCAAGGCCGCTATATCTCCGTGACAGCTCACTGTGGGAGTTGGATGGATGTCTCTGGTGGTAACGGTGGCTCTCAGGCTCGGCACACGCTCTTCAAAACCGCAGGGATGGTGCAGGGTTCTTTCCCCCAAGGTCCTCTGGTGGCATCACGTGCCCATAGAAACCAGGCCGTGTTGAAATTAATATGTCTTGGAGACCGTCAACACACAGGTCAGGAGCTGTGGACAGCTCTCCGCAACGAGACTGAGCGCTGGCTGGGTGACAAGAACCTTGTGCCAGGCAAGGTGGTGTGCGGTAACGGTCGAAATTTGCTGGCCGCCCTTAAGATCGGTAGGCTGGAGCCCATCCTTTGCCTGGCACATGTCATGAACCTTGTCATCCAGAAATTTCTAAAGCGCTAACCGGGTCTGGACTGCCTGCTGAGGAAGGCTCGAGGTCTGAGCTCGCACTTCCGCCGTTCGCGCCCTGCTTCGTCCCGCCTGGCTGTGTTGCAGCGTCAGCCCGGCCTCCCCGTCAACTGTCTCATTGTTGACGTGGCAACACACTGGAATTCCACCCTCCACATGCTCCAGTGGTTGTGGCAGCAGAGCAATGCTATTACGCAGTACGAAGTGACACATGGCCTGACAAGCAGCGGTGTGGACCTCAGGATGTTGAGCCAACGAGAGTGGAGGCAGGTGAAAGGGCTCTGCACCATCCTTGCCAGTTTTGAAGAAGCCACCAAAATGGTCAGTGAGGACAATGCTCTTGTCAGCATGAGCATTGTGGTGATCTTAGTTCTGGAACGATCGTTGGATACTCTGAAACATCAGGTCCAACCAGCGACGGAGGAGGAGACAGACACAGAGCCTTTCTCTCCGTCGAATCCAAAAGGCCCAACAGTTTCGCAATTTTATCGGTCTTAATTAGGCAGTGGTTCAGGGTCTAGGGCTAGTGCAAGGCGGCGCCTCAGCTCTCAGGGTGCATCATCTGAGGAAAGTAAGGGCTGTGTTGAAGCTGTGCCGGAGGAAGCGGAGGAGGATGAGGTATTCCTGGACACCAACGTTTCCGACGTCCCAGCCTTGGAAAGAGGTTGTCGCGAATTTGAGGCAGAGGAGGAAGATGAGGAAGATCAGTTTGCTAGTGCCCCTCGACCCAGAGGCTTGGGAAATCAAGTAGCCATCTCTCATATGAGTGCTTGGATGCTCCATTTCCTCCAACATGATCCTCGCATTAAGGCCATCAAACTGAACAACAGTTACTGGATGGCCACCCTCCTCGATCCCCGGTACAAAGCAAAACTCAGCACTTTCCTTCCACCCACCCAAATAGAGAGTAAAATGCAGGAATTGGAGACCGTGCTGATTGATCAACTGGAGACATCTATTGCGTCTGCTTCACGTTCTTCAAATGTCACAGTGGAACAACGTCAGCAACGTGACAGCAGTAGAGTGCCAAGTAGCCGTATAAGCAGCAGCAGGTATTGTGGCAGAACCCTAATGGGTGACCACTGGAAATCCTTGTTTGCCACCTCACCAACCCATGTCATGCAGGGCACACATACCACACACAGAGACCGGCTTAAGATCATGGTGCACGACTATCTGCGTCTCAACACCGATGTTTTTGGATATGTTCCGAACCCAATCGACTTCTGGGTATCCAAAATGGATGAATAGCCCTAGCTCGCTCGCCACGCCATAGAGGTGTTGTCCTGCCCAGCAGCCAGCGTCATATCTGAGCGGACCTTCAGCACAGCTGGAGGAGTCATTACAGTCAAACGCATCCGCTATACCACAATAATGTGGATCGTTTGACCTTTCATCAAGATGAAATCAGCATGGATCTCTGATGATTTTTGTGGCCCCAATTGCCGAGGTTACCGTTTAAAGTTTGCCGGTCTACTTCACATTCCTCTTCAAAAAGAAATGGCCCTTCTTGAAAACTTTTTTTTTAAATGATCATTTCTTACTGCAATTTTTATTCTCAGTTCCCAAAAGATAAATTTTGCTGGTTTTGAGGTGAGAGACTGTAAAGACACCAAAGTTTCATGACAAAATCGTATTTCATTTACTCAATTTATCTTTAGAATTTTTTGCATTGTCAATGGCTTTGGGGTCATGTTGCTGTGAGATACAGCTATAATCATGGTCCTTTGGAAAATAAATGTGACTTCTAAGTGACATTTCTCCCCACAATTTTAACAGTGGCTGAGAAGTCCTTTTTATAATTTTTGGTGGCATGCTGCTGTGAGATACAGCTATAATCATGGTGTAAGGGACCAGTCAGGGACACACGAGAAGACACAGACAGAGTGAGGCCCTGACGCTGGCCCCCAACCCCTGCCCCCTGCCTTTTGGGGTACCCGAACTCCTTAAAAGGTCGGCCCCAACCAGAAACTGAAGACTACACTGAATACTGAACACAAGACACAGACAAACAAATACAAAACACAATGAGGGAATGTCAGGCAAGAAAAGGTTGGCAGCAAGAGGGCAGCGAAAGTACAAAATCAGGAGGAGAAGAATAGTCAAAGCCAAGCAGAGTCAGGTAACCAGAAAATCCAACAATAAACGGGCAAGCAGAAAGTATGGGAAAGACCCAATATAACGGGCACAGGGACAGGTAAGGGAACCTTAAATAGGGAACGGGTGAACACAGACCAGAGGTGATCAGTGGAAAGAACAGAACGCCGGATAGGGAAACAAAGATGTCAATCAGGAGGAACACAGCGTAACTACAAGGGTGCTGGAGGATTCCTGGCCACGGGCTTTGGGCCAGTAATCAATAAACACACAGAAAGGAAAGACTCAGTTTCACACTGGAAACCAAGAATACAAAGCGTTATTCAAAAACCACGGTTTCCGCCCGCAACGGCCGTGGCCGGCGACCAGAACTCGAAGCTGGGGGTCTGTCGGGCATGAATCATGACAGTACCCCCCCTTTAGGAGGGGCCAAACCGGACCCTCCACAACCCCCCCAGGTTTACCGGGGTGGGCTTGTGAAGTTTCCCCTTTACCAGCTTGGGAGTATATTTTACTACGGGGACTCGAATACGGAGCCTTTTTGGTCTTGAGTCGATGTTTTTATCGATTTGTTTTAGTTGGGCATTTTTTAGAGTCTTATGACTCCTAGCCCAACTGTCACATCCGTTTACTGGCGGATTCAATTTTAGTTTCACAACCCTGTAACGGCGGAATAAGTGGGTGAAACCATCATCACAGCAAAAGGGGAGCTGCTCGGAAGGAGAAAGAACTTGGTGTGTCTGAAAGTCGAGGACATAAGATCTGAATTCACGGTGGCGACAACTACTCCCGGAAAACAATATTTTTCAGGTTCCTCAATATCTCGGTACATAGATTCTCGCCCCGGGGGCGAATAGTTGAGCTCTGCCCCCGGAGAGGGGTCTATAGTGCAAACATCCGGCTGGTGCAGAGACAGTTTATCCACCACGTCTCCATCAAAGTCGCCAAATTAAAAACGGAATTACCTTCAAAATGTCATGATATCAATTACACACACACCAAGGAGTCGCTGCCTTCGAATGAGAACCACACGAGTCCCCCCATTTTGATCAACTCGGTGGTCCTCCATCGAACACAGGATTAATGAGGCGGAGCCAGAGTAACCCAAGAATAATATCCGCAGTGAGTTTTCTCCATGACAAAAAAGGAAACTTTCGGTATGCGAACTCCCAACATCTAAAGTGTTTCTCTGCAGTATGATATTTTAAATACTTCCTCCATTAGGGAGGTAGAATCGATACTAAAACTGAAAAGGGAGAACGCAATGGAACTAGTTCCCAAACCCCCAAAGCTTGACAACAGCCCTCTGATAAAACTAGCTGCAGCACCTGATCAATCATAGCTCGACAAGCAAACCTCTTGGAACTAAAAACCAAGGTTACGGGCCAATACAAACTTGTTATTAAAACGTTAGAAGGTACCTGTACATCCGAGTTACCTTCCGGGAGATTGTCGGGCCTTTGTTTTTTCCTCGGGGTGACTTGGGCCTAGTCGGGCAGTTTCTTCCAGAAATGGTCCGGTTTCCCACAATAAGGCAAAATTTGCGTTCCCAAACCCGGGTGTCTCCTCCTGGGGCAGCAGATATGCAACCCAACACCATGGGTTCTTCTTCAGAAGACTGAGATGGAGATGGAAAAGATGAACTCTCCAAGAAGTTAGAAGGAGGTTTACAGGGAAAACCTGACTTGAGCTGAAGAGCCAAACCCCCTTGCTTTTCCCTGCTCTCTCCTTAGTCTTCTGTCAATAGTTACGGCTAAAGTCATGAAGTCTTTAGGGTCTCAGGTTGGTGGCTGACCATAAAAATCTTTTACAGCATCAGACAGCCCTTGCCTGAAGAGGGTTTTTTAGAGGTTGGTCAACCACCCGGTCAATGTACACCCTTGGCAGAACTCTGAACAGTAGTCTCGCCGAGCGACGGCCTTGCTGAATAGATAACAGCTGAGATTCTGCCCATGTTGCACGGTTGGGATTACATAAACATGGCCTAGAGCTAAAAAAAATCTGTCCACTGATCTCCACTCAGGGGGTTCAGGGGGTATCGCTAATGCCCAATCCTGGGGTGGGCCCTGTAGGACAGACACAAAAAATTGCTACTCTTTCCGCCTCAGTGGGAAAAAAAGTTGAAGCGAAAAAATAGATGACAGGATTCCCGGAATGTCCGGAATCTGTCAGGGTTACCATCGAAGCGATCCGGGAGCAGCATCTAATTTCTGACGGGTGCTAGGATCCACAGGGGGAGGGGGGACACAGATGGGATGGCAGATCCAGGTACCGGGTAGTTATGGCATCCAGACGCTGTGAAATTAGATTCAAAAGCCCCTCCATGCCCTGAAATTGGGTCGTCAACCGTCCGCAACGGTCAGTGACCGACAAGTCGTGCTCATGTTGAACCGCCGGGGGATTTACGGGGAAAAGGGCCTGTTATAATGTAAGGGACCAGTCAGGACACACGAGAAGACACAGACAGAGTGAGGCCCTGACGCTGGTCCCAACCCCTGTCCCCTGCCTTTTGGGGGTACCCCGACTCCTTAAAAGGTCGGCCCCAACCAGAAGACGAAGACTACACTGAATACGTGAACACAAGACACAGACAAACAAAAACAAAACACAATAAGGAATGTCAGGCAAGCAAGGGTTGGGAGCAAGAGGGCACGCAGTACAAAATCAGGAGGAAAGAATAGTTAGAAGCCAAGCAGAGTCAGGTAACCAGAAAATCCCCCAAAAATAAACAGGCAAGCAGAAAGTATAGGAAAGACCCAATATAACAGCAAGGGGACAGGTAAGGGGAAACCTTAAATAGGGAACTGGTGAACACAGAGCAGAGTGATAGGTGGAAAAGAACAGAAAGCCGAATAGGGAAACAAAGCTGTCAATCAAGAGGAACAAAAGATTAACTAAAAGGGTGCTGGAGGATTCCTGGCCACGGGCGTTGCCAGTAATCAATAAACACACAGAAAGGAAAGACTCAGTTTTACACTGGTAACCAAGAAAACAAGCTTTATGTCAAAAACCACGGTTTCCGTCGCAACGGCCGTGGCCGGCGACCAGAACTCGAAGCTGGGTGTCTGTCGGGCATGATCATGACACATGGTCCTTTGGAAAAGAAATGTGGCTTCTAAGTGGCATTTCTCCCTCACAATTTTTAACAGTGGCTGAGAAGTCATTTTTATAATTTTTTGGGTCATGCTGCTTTGAAATGCAGCAATACTACAGGTCCTATTATAAAAAAAAATTGGTTTCTACCAGACATTTGTTCTTCACAATTGTCAAGAGTGGCTCAAGGGTGATTTTGCTGTCAAAAACAGGAATAGGTAGACACTGTAATGGACACATATTGCAAATGACTTGTTTTTGCAAGATCTTTAACATAGCAAACAATCCCTGTAGTTTAGACCAACCATTTAATACAATTAAAAAAAAAGAGAAACAAAGACGTGGTGGGATTCCATTATATTTTAAAAATGCGTTTTCTAGAATTAAACTACTAAAAAACTTGCATGTACAAAATAGCTGATACGAATATTCCTCTGAATTGTACAAGGGAGGTACAGGAAGGCTTGAACAGGATGTTTGGTTATTCAGAGGACATGGTTAAGAGCACATTCACCCCCCAAGAGCAGAGACAATTTCCTCCAACACGTTGAGTAAAATGAGAAAAAGAATGCCAAGAAAAAGGGCACCTGGGTGAAACAGGAGTGTCAACCACCAGCATTTCCAAGTGAAGCTCAATTGGTCCGCACTCATACGGATGGTCAAGCTCTCTCGTAGAGGAAGAAATTTCTGTAGCGCTACCCAGGTCTTGACTGTATACTGAGGAAGGCTGGAGGGCTTAGCTCACACTTCCACTTCCACACTCTGCTTCAGCATGACTGTTTTCATTGCTGCATCATGAGAGCATTTTTTGCCGTGTTAATGGATGACAGACGCCTGCCTGAGCTCTCACCGCGCCCACTGTAACTCGGCACTGCTAGCTGAACCTTCGTGTTAATAGATGAAAGACGCCAGCCCTTGCTCTCACCACACCCACTGTAACTCCAGCCCTGCCAGATGAACCTGCATGATCCATTATAGCCTAACCTAGTGTAGGCATACAAAAAGACAGGGAAAATCCATGCACTATATATTGAACATGTGTTCCTGCCCAGAGTAAATCGAGAGATTCTGATAATATTACTGACTTTTTTTCTGTGACTTTTATAACCTAATTGTGTTGCCTAAGATGTAGCATGTATCCATTTTACTGTTGTGGATGTTAATTCCAGCTTCTCCACCCCTGTTTGGGTGTAAGAATGAAGGTGTTCTTTCTCTCCCATAGACTTTAATGGTCATCGGCGATAATCTATTATCGACTATCGGAAATCGTCTTGATAATTAACGATATCGACTATCAAATCGATAACGATAGTTGACACAATCGCTCATCACTAATGCTGACTATACAACTTAGACATAAGGAATACTATGTTTGGGCATCCTGAGCGCTAAGGTAGACAGCTCTGACTAGGATAAAAAGGCTTGATGTGCCATTGAGAACTAGCTTCTGCTGGGGCATGGCATTGCGCCCAGCACCCCTGTGTCATCAACCGAGATGGGTGTACTTTGAGGTACAGCAGGGGCTCCCCGTTTCACTGTGTGCCAGAACTATGCATCGATAACATCTGTAACTGCAGCTAAGTATCATTCTATTTCTATTTATGTAATATACCTTTCATTTTTTTTTCCTTATGCAAAGAAACTTTATTTTCACAATTTTTTCAGAAAAAGAAAAACAAAAGACAGAATATCCATTAAGCATATCACAGATTAGTCATTCATATAAGCACAAAATAATTGCAACAATGCCTTACTGACAAAAGCTAGTTGGCAAAGGAAAAACAGTAGCATATGCTTAAGCGATTGTATAGATCCAGTCCCCCAGCAGGCAACGTACCCAGTCAGTTGCCTTCTTTGAACTTTCAAGGCAAGTGATTAAGACACAAGATCATATACATTTCTTATGAAGGGGGCTAACAAAAACCACCGTCCATTGTACCAAGATAGTGAAGAAAATAAGTAAGTTGAATATTAAGGTAAAAAAAGATAAAAAAAAAACATAAACAAGATATATAGTCATATATCTTTTTGGTAACATCCCCATGAGTTCCATGTTTGACAATGCTGTCCAGTGCACAACCTGTGCAATGTATGCCATCCTTGTGCAACAATTCGAGGGGGCATACTGCTGTGCAAGATGTGTGCACACTGCACATTTAGAAGCCCGTATCCTGGATCTAAATGAGCAAGTTGCGACACTGAGATCCATTGCCAACTTGGAAGCGAGTTTGCTGCCCACTGAGCAATCACTTGCAGGTGTAGATGCTGGGGAGAGTGGCAGCATGGAGGTGCAGGAACATGAGGCAGCTTGCTGGGTAACCTATAGAAAGAAGGGTAGAGGGAAGAGTGTCAGGGAGGCTAATCCTGATCTGGTACACCCCAACAAATTTGCAAGATTGGGGGATGAGGGGGATATCAGCTCAGAAATAGCATTGCTGAAGCAAGATACTACCCCTGTCTGCTCCAGTAAGATGGGGAATAGGAGTGCAGGTCAGGCTAGACAGGTGCCTGTAGTTGAGGACTCCATTATTAGGGGTACAGATGGGGCAATCTGCCACAAAGACCGGGATCGTCGAACAGTATGTTGTTTACCTGGGGCCCGAGTTCGACATATCGCGGATCGGGTTGACAGATTGCTGGGTGGGGTTGGTGAGAATCCAGCTGTCATGGTGCACATTGGCACCAATGACAAAGTTAGAGGTAGGTGGAGTGTCCTTAAAAATTATTTCAGGGACTTAGGCCAAAAGCTCAGGGCAAGGACCTCCAAGGTAATATTTTCAGAAATATTACCTTTTACACGTGCCACACCAGAGAGGCAGCGGGAGATTAGAGAGGTGAAAAAGTGGCTCAAAAATTGGTGTTGGAAAGAGGGATTGGGGTTTTTGGAGAACTGGGCTGACTTCTGTCTTGGCTACAGACTCTCTGCTAGGGATGGGCTGCATCTAAATGGGGAGGGTGCAGCTGTATTGGGGGACAAAATGTCCAGGAAGTTGGAGGAATATTTAAACTGGGGACTGGGAGTGCGGGGGTAACTACACATATAGCATGCAAGATAGTGAAGATAGAGAGCTGGGAATTAGGAATAAAACAGGGGGTGGAGTGGAGGGAGGGGGTGTAGCAATAATTAAAAAGATCAGGGAGAAAGGAATAAAAACTGAAAAATCTCGAAATTGCATGCTGACCAATGCCAGGAGTCTGACCAACAAAATAAATGAACTAGAATTACTAATAGCTGAAGAAAAATATGACATAGTGGGGATAACTGAGACATGGCTGGACGAGAACTACGACTGGGCGGATAACTTGCAGGGTTACAGTCTATTTAGAAGGGACCGTAAACACCGGAAGGGGGGAGGTGTCTGTCTCTATGTAAAATCCTGTCTGAAGATGTACTCCTCAGGCAAATAGATGGGGGCTAATCAGAAAGGGTTTTATTATGGGCGACTTTAATATCCAGACACAATTGGGAATCTAAAAACCTGTAGCTCTCACAAAGGAAACGGGTTTTTGTCAATAACTAATGATAATTCCTTTTGCCAATGGTGCAAAAAACCCGACTAGGGGAAAGGCCCTTCTAGACTTAATATTGACAAATAGACTGAAGATTTAAAAAAGGGGTTGGGGGCACCTGGGAAAAATAGTACCATAATATAATAAATTTCCGTTGATCCTTAAATAGAGTTTTTTGTAAAGGGAGCCACAAACCAAAATTTTGGGAAAGGTGATTTTATTCTGTTAGGGGGGCCCCTAAACCGTATTGATGGGAAATGTGTTTAAATATGGCAGAACAAAAAATTTAAGGGGTTTTATTTTTAAAAACCCTAGGCTACCACTGTGAGAGGTAATACCTTATGGTAATAAAATAATTAGAAACAGGAAAAAACCCAATTGGTCAAGGGGGAAGTAAAAAGGCTATACAAAACAAAAAGAAAGCGTTTCAGCTACAAAAATAGGGGGGGCAGTGAAGAGGCACAAAAGCATAGGGAAAAAAAATAAAGTGTGTAAAAAAAAGATAAAGGAAGCAAACTGGGGCGGAAAACATATTGCTATGAAAGTTAAACTAACCCCAAAATTTTTTTTTAACTAAAAAATATAAAAAGTTTAAAAACAAAAAATGTTGGCTTTTTTGAAAAATACTGGGGGAGAGACAGTAAGGATGATGAAAAAAAAGCAAACCTTTTAAAATTTTTTTCTCCATGTATTTACCGAGGGGGATGAGTTTCCTGTTAAAACAGAGGGTGAGGTAAACTCCAACTTAAAAGTTTTTGTCAAACCCCAGGAAAAAGGGTGAGCCCCGTCTCAGAAGATTAAATAGAAAGCCCCCAGGTCAGATGGCATACCCCACGTGTCTAGGGAGTTAAGAATGTGATAGATAGGCCCCTATTTTAATATTTAGGGACGTGTAATAACGGGTTATGTCCCAAAGGATTGTTCTACAAATGTGGTCCAAATTAAAAAAGGGGTCCAAAAGTGACCCAGGAAACTATAGGCCGGTAAGCTTTAAAACCCCTTTTTGTAGGTAAAATGTTGAAGGTTTTCTCAAGGGAACTATTTTGAGATCTTACTGAAATAAATGTATAATTTCCCTTCCAGCATGGGGTTTTTGAAGGGTCGGCCGTTGATAATCTCATCATTCTATGGGAATCAGTGCTAGACTGGATCAGGGTGAGGGGAGGTGTCCTATATTTAGATTTTTTAAAGCATTTGATACGGGCCAATAAAAGGTTGGTACATAAATGAGAAGCTTGGATGGGGGAAAAATTTGGTGCAATGGGTAAGAGCTGGCTCACTGATGAAAACAAAAAGGGGGTAATTAAAGGGACATACCAGATGGGTCGCTGTTACTAGTGGGGTACCCCAAGGGTCAGTATTGGGCCTATCCCTTTAACTTTTTTTATTAATGATCTTTTCACTTGATTCACGTGAAATCGATCTTTGCGGGCGTACTAACTCGTAAAGTAATCAACACAATGAGGATAATTTTTATTACAAAGGGATTGGATAAGTTGGGGCCTGGGGAGGGAAATGGGGGTGAGGTTTAAAACGATAAATAAGGTTTTTGCACATGGGGGGAGAAATCCATTAAAGACTACATGTTAAAAGGGAAAAAAGGGTGGGTAAAAGTGACATGGAAAAAAAATTTGGGAAAACCCGGTGGACGTAACTTAATTGTAGCAGCAGTATCGACAGCAGCTGCCAAGGAAATAGGATCATGGGGTGATTAAAAGGGGCATAGGGCACATGATGAGAGCTTTTCTTCCCCTTATACAAGTCACTGGTTAACCACACATGGAAAATTTTGTAAATTTTGGGGCCCGTGCACAGAAAGAAAATTTTAGAGCTTGAACAGGGACAAAGGCGGGCAACAAAAATAGTAAAAGGACTGAGTGGACTACAGTACCCAGAAACATTAGCAAGATTAGGGTTATTTAGTTTAGAGAAAAGACGGCTTCGGGGGGACATAATAAATATGTTTAAATACATCAAAGGTCAATATAGAGATCTCTCCCAAGATTTATTTATACCCAGGGCTGTATCTAGAACAAGGTGGCATCCTCTACGTCTTGAGGAAAGAAAGTTTCTACATAAACATAGAAAGGGATTCTTTACTGTAAGAGCAGTGAGACTGTGGAACTCTCTGCCAGAGGAACTTGTCATGGTGAATTCAATAACAGAGTTCAAAAAGGGATTGGATGCATTTCTGGAGCATAATAATATAACAAGTTATAGTGTCTAGGATTCAGGAGAGGGGTCATTGATCCAGGGATTTTTCCGATTGCCAGATTGGAGTCGGGAAGGAATTTTTCCCTAAAATGAGGACAATTGGCTCCTGCCTCATTGGGGTTTTTTGCTTTCCTCTGGATCAACACCTTAGCACAACAGGCTGAACTGGATGGACGTCTTGTTTTTTTTTCGGCCTTACAAACTATGAAACTATGAAACTAAGAACAAAACTCGTTGTCAACCAAGGGCAATCCTGGGTAAGCGTGTTAAAAAGCTCTCACTGATTAGGCAAATTAGGTGGCCTATTTAACGAGTCTCAATCAAGTCCACATGATATCCCCTGAGAGATAGAAACTAAATCTGTATTAATTACAATGTACCAATAACCTATCAGATTCATAGCTCGTTACTCCCATCTTCAAAAGAGGTAAATACAGGGGAGGCACAGAAATTCATCCAGTCTTTCCAGACTTGAAGGTGTTTATCAAGAGTCTGTTTACTATCTGCTCGGATTTCCTCCATACGCTGTACAAAGAAGATTTCTCTGAACATATCACTCATAGTGGGTATGTCTGTGGACCGCCAGAGTCAGGGAATAAGTATTTTTGCTGTGACCAACATAAATAGAAGCAAGCTACCCTTTAGGGTATTTGTTGGTAACGGAATCAATGAAAGCAACAATACTGAAGGATCGTTTTGAAGCTGTACCCCAGTAACCACTTTAATTAAATCTATAACCTTGAGCCAAAATAATTGCATGCGTGAACATTCCCACCAGATATGTGTCATAGAGCCGATCGCTGACCCACATCTCCAACAACAGTTGGAAACCGCCGGATACAATTTGTGGAGGAGTGAAGGGACCCTATACCAACGTGTTAACAGTTTATAGTTTAATTCTTGAAATCTACATGAGATTATTGATTTATGTGAGAGAGTATAGCACTTAATCCAATCTTCATCCGAAATGGATCTCTGAAGTTCTCGATTCCAGCCCTCTCGATGTATGGGAGAATCCCGGGATAAGGATTGCACTATTTGGCTATAGATAAGTGAAATGATGTGCGGGGCCACGGGTCGTGTCACACACAAGATTTCAAATCGCTTAAAATCCCTATGGAGTCTAAGAGCTTGTTTATGAGAGCTATAGTAATGCCGTATCTTCAGGTAGTTAAGCCATGAGTATGATGAGTAGTCCAATAGATCCCTCATCTCTTCGTACTGCTTAATTTCAGTTCCAGCGATAACGTCCCTAAAGACTAGTGTCTGTTGATGACTCAGGTAATCCTTGGAATAGGAGAGTCGTATTGCAGGATTACCTCGAATGGGGGTCAGTGGGCCATTCTGCCAGAACAGCGCGGTGGCGGCGCCAATAGCGCGCCTTGTCTTAAGCGTGATCTGTGCAATCCACGGCAAGCCCAGCAATGCGTTTCGCGATAGCTCAAAGAGCTTTATCCAGGGTAAGGCTGATAGGGGGGCTCTATACAGTAGATCCTCTAACATCACCCACTCTTTCGATAAGCCATGTTGAACCCAGTTTACAAAACAAACAGAAGTAGTTGCAGGATAATACATTTTTGGGTCAGGTAATGCCAATCCCCCTTCTAGCTTAGTCTTATTAGTGTCGATTTGGCAATTCTTGGGCGTTTCCCTGACCAGATAAAATTCCGAAAACTTTTAGTTATGTTTTTGAAGACAGGACTAGGGCAGATTAATGGGGTCAGTCTGAAGAGGTAAAGTAACCTGGGCAAATATGTTCATCTTTAGTATGTTAATGCGCCCCAGCCAAGAAAAATCTTTCTTATCCCATCTTGACAGGTCCGCATTAATAATTCCCAGCAATGGGGCTGTTACGGTTCTGGACGCGGAAGTGGATCCACTGCGACCACCCAAAGCCGATGGTGTAAGCCACGCCAGGGAAACGGAATCTAAGTAGGTCCCGGTTTTCTCACCAGAGCCCGCAGCAAAGCGGATGGACTTGCCTGCAGACGGGAGTCTACCAGGTTCGTTACCCCTGATGTCGACATTGCTTGCGTCGGTGGCAGCCCAAAAGTATAGACGTGGTGCACAAAATCGTTCAGGCAGGCAGCTATGGTTCCGTGGTCTGTGCGACAGGCAGCGACGGTCAGGGCAGGGGCAGAGATTGTGGTCAGAACGGAAGCGAGCATCAAAATCAGGTAACAACCGGTAGATCAGGACGAGCAATAGGGAACGGCTTTCTCAATAGGCAAGGCACTAAAGATACGGCAGGGAGGCGGGCGGAAGCGCCCAGGTTGGAAATAGAGGCATTGCCCCAGGCAATTACACAATTACCAGGCGCACTGCCCATTTAATCTCACAGAGCCGGCCGCGCCGCGCACTTTGATCACAGGGACGCGCGCCGGACAGCAGGAGGCTGCAGGGAACAGGAGCGTGGCCAGGGTAAGTACTGCGCGCGTGACAGGGCCGAGTGCGCCCGCAGCCCTGACACCCGGGCAGCGGCGTCACTCGTCCCGGGGACGGGGCAGAGCTGCAGCCGGCGCCCGCAGGAAGGGGTGCGGGCCACCGGTTCGCCCACACAGTACCCCCCCCTTAGCCCTCCCCTTCCTTCCTGGCCTGGTGGAATCTCTGCAGAAATCAAGGGTCTAGATGTTGTCCTCCGGCATCCCTCACCGATCATACTCCCTCCAGGCACACAAACTCCTTCCAGTTAATCAGGAAATTACTGCCTTTCCTTGATGCGTCTATTCATGTCTAGGATCTCATTGTACAGTGAAGATGTTGGCGGCCTCCGCCTTCAGAAGATGGAGGCTTGATCCTCCTGGGAACAAACGGTAGGTCCACAGGCTTCAAAAAGGAGACATGGAAGGAGTTGGGGGAATACGCATAGTGGGTGGGAGGCCGGAGTTTGTAGGCAGCCGGGTTGATGCGGGCGAGTACTTCAAATGGTCCTACGTACCGGGGCCCCAATTTGACGAGGGGGAGCATTCAGCCGGATAATATCTGGCCGATAGCCAGACCTTGTCGCAAGGTGAAACACTGGGGTGGGTCATCTCTATACTTGTCTGCTTGGACTTTCTGCGTGCGGATGCATGCTTGCAGGAGACTGGCGCGTTGTTTCAAATGGACACCATATCTTGGAAAAGTATCCGACTGCGGCACTTCTGATGGTGGAGACAATGGTAATGGAGGCGGGGATGTGGCCATAGTCGATGAAAATATGGCGAGCGCTTCCAGAGGATTTACGACTCCAGGGGTTTTAGGAAAACTCCGCCCAAAGAAGAAGCTGGCCCAGTAATCCTGTAGAGCCGAGAACCAAAAAAAAAAAAAGTCGTATATAGCCCCCCAGGATCTGATTGATCCTCTACATTCTGGCCGTGTCTCTGCGGAGTGGTAGGCGGAAGAAGAAATCAGAGGTTAACCTGCAACCGAGAGCAGAGGGCCCGCCAGAAACTCGACACAAAATGGTCCCCCCGATCCGAGACCATGTGCTGCGGAAGTCCGTGTGGCGGAAGATGTGGAGATAAAACGGCTGGCAACTGGGGGGCGGAGGCGCAGCCCTAGGGCAACCGGGATAAAGTGCGCATCTTCGACAAAACGGGTCCGCGACCACCAGCTGGACGAGTTGCCGAAGAGGGAGGCAGATCCGTGACGAAAATCCATTGCCAATGAGTCAAGGGGCCTAGGGCATGGGCGAGGATGGAGCAAACACGCGGGTTTGTGCGCGAGAAAGAGTCTTGTTTCGAGCACAAGTAACTCACGGACTTACACTAATCCTTATGTCCCCAGCAAGCATATTTTCTTCTTTTTAATGGCCACCAGTAAAAACGAGTTGATTAGAGGAAGGATTTGCGTGCTCCTGGGTGACAGCCACATATTGACACAGACGTCCCCATTTCAAAATTCACCTGCAGAGCGCAGGTCGGACATAAGTCTTTCCATGGAGGTACATTTCGCAGATCTTACTGGAGCCACCGAAAGATCCAGGCGTTCAGGGGAAACTTATTTGTTGGGGCGTGCCCTCCTCACCCAACACTTCGGAGACAAAGAGAGAGCGCTTCGGCCATGATGTTCTTCTCTGCTGGCCGAAAATGTGATCTGAGATTGAAGCGCGAGAAGGTAAGGGACCACCTGGCTTGACGTGCGGTTGAGGCGTTGGGACGATTTGGAGGTATTGAATATTTTTATGGTCGGAGTAATGGTGATGGGGTAGCGTGCGCCTTCCAGAAGATAACGCCACTCTTCTAGGGCTAGCTGATAGCCAGCATCTCCCGGTCTCCGGGATGGTGTAATTTCTTCCGGCGGGAGAAAAAAGTCTTGGAGAAGAAAGCACAGGTTGACCATCTTGCTTTTAGGTACGTACTGTGTCAGAATTACGCAGCACCCGACCGAGGGAGCATCCACCTCCAGAAAGATGGGCCTCTTCTCGGAATCAGGGCCTGGTCAGGACGGGCGCAGAGGCGAAGGCTGCCTTAAGTTTGCGCAAATGCCTTTAGGCGTCTTGGCGGCCACTGTTCTAGGGTTGGGTGTTCTCTTGGTAGTGCAATGATAGGTGCCACCAAGGTTGTAATAATGCAAAGATAAACTGACGATAGTAATCGAGAAGCCAAGGAAGCAGTTGTATAGCTCGTAGGCCCACCGGCTGGGGCACTGCAAGCAGCTCGACAACTTGGCAGGATCATCTGTAAACCGCGGTCCGTAGATGACGTAAACCAAGGAACGGGAGGTGGTCTGGTGGAAGAGTCATTTCTATATTTAGCGTAGAGGTGGTTGGCCAGTAGCCGCTCCAATTCCAGGCGGACATGAGAGCGATTGGAGTATCCACAAATCGGCAGAGAACTCAACCAGAATGTGTCTAGGTAGACCACGGTCACACGTGATAAAGGAGATCCTGGAAGATATCGTTCACAAATTCTTGGAAGACTTGTGGGGCATTGCACAGACGAAGGGCACGACGAGATATTCAATGCGTCCATCCCAGTGTGTCTAAAAAGCACAGTCTTCCACTCAATCCACTCTCTGAAATGCGGATGAGGTTGTAGGCCCCTCGCACGTCTAACTTGGGGAGAAAATTTTTGCTCGCGATAGCCGGTCAACAGTTCCGTGATCGCGCAAGGGATTAGCGTTTTTTTCACCGTGATTTTGTTAAAGGCCCCGAGTAGTCGATACCCGGCTCCGGTAAAGAAGCTCCTCCATCTTTCTTCTGCACGAGGAAAATCTGCCCCCCTGGGGGGTGGATTTGCGTATAAAGGCCCTTCATGATGGTCTGTCCTCCGAATGTAGGTCGACATGCCTGGGTCTCCGGTACCGACAGTGGGTAAAACCTGCCCCTAGGAGAAGGCTCCCGGCAGTAGATCGATAGGGCAGTTCATAGGGGCGATGTGGCGGTTGGCTCTCGGCCTTGCTTCTCCGAGAAGACGTCCGCGTAATCCCCTGGTATTCCGTTGGCAAAACCGGACGAGGCCTGGAGGTCGGTTGGGGAGGAACGGAGCGCACCCGGGCGAGGTGCCACACAGACATTGAGTTCCAGCCGTCAGGTCCCAAGCGCACGGACCTCGACATGTAATCCAATATGCGTAGGGGCATGGACGTGCAGCCACGGGAGCCCCAACCAGGATCGCAGGAGGAAGAACCGAGAAAGTACCATAGAGGGGACCATTTTCCTGTATGCAGGGCGCCCATCGTGGGGAGGGTCATCCGGATTGGTCCTGTACCGGATGTCGTCTCCAAGCAGATCCACTGTGACGGAGGATATCACCAACGGCTTTCTCCGGACTAGCACAGAAGCGGGTAACGGGGATTACAAGGGCGGCGTGGATAAATTCCCGGCGGAACCCGGAGTCCAGGGATCGGCAGGATGCTGCGATACCCGAGTCAGTCCTGATCTCTTACCGGCATAGTCAGGCGTGGGGAGGAAGAGTTCTCAACAATAGGGATGCCCCCCAACCAACTAGCCTAGGTGCGGGCGTTTCCCGGACGTTGGGGGCGAAACGCGGACAGCTCCTCCGAAAAATGATCCGGATGGGCGCAGTACAGACCATACCTTCTGTGCGCACCGAGGGAATAATTCATGCTCAGAAATGTGGATTTGATCCACCTGCTTGGGTTCCTCCTCAGATGGTAGAGGAAGCTGGCAGGGGAGGCACTCTCTGGAACAGACCGGAGCCAGGCGTGGCAGACGGCGGGGTCGCGCAGGTCAGCGGATCTTGGCGGAGATCTTATTGCCTCTCTGCGAAGCGCACGTCAATGCGAGGTGGCCAGGTGGATTAATTCGCTTAATGAGAATGGGCCACATCTCTTGCGCAAGGGCGTCCTTGATACTGCTGGAAAGGCCTTTCTAAAGGTGGAGCGCAGGGCGGCGTCATTTCCAGGACAACTCTGATGCCAGGGTGCGAAATTGTACTGCGTACTCTCTGACTGAACGTAGTTTCACCCTGGGTAGGTTCAAGAGGCCGTCTCTGCAGTAGATGCTCGGGCAGGCTCATACGAAGACACTGCGGAATTTAAGACGAGGAAGGCATGAAGATCCCGCAGTCTCGGATCGCTCCTGTCCCATAGAGGCGGTAGCCCCAGGCCAGGGCCTTCCCCGGACAACAGCTGAACAATACAACGGCACCTTGGAACGTCTCAGACAGGATTGTCCCCATTAACTCATTGTGCATGGGCGCACTGGGTGAGAAAAACCCCTGCAGAGATTGGGATTCAACCGTCAAATTTCGGCAGGCAGCGGACCAAACGGGATTGGGTCCCCAACGGAAGCCAGTGGAACGCCGGAGCTGGGGCGGCCACAGAGGAGGTGGGGTTTGCTGCTGGGCGGTGACGAGCGGCTGCACCATGGCTGTAACTGATCAGCTGTTGCCCTGCTGGGCAGTTGCTGAGGACTGTCGGAGTCACCACGCGTGAGAGGTCCGCACACACTTGGGCAGCAGGTACCTTGGCGAGGATCCATGGCCGGATCTTTACTGTTACGGTTACGGTGGGGAAGTGGATTCCACTGGACACACCCAAGCGATCGGTGTAAGCACACGCCAGGGAAACAGGATCTAATACGTAGGTCCGGACTTTCTCACCATAGCCCCCCCGCAAAGCGGCTTGGACTTGCTGCGGCGGGAAGTTCTACCCAGGTCGTTACCCCGACGTGACTTGCTTGCGGTGGGCAGCCCGAAGTATAGCGTGGTGCAAAATCGTCAGGCAGGCTCGTTAGTTCGGGGCGTGATACGGCAGCAAGGTCAGGGCAGGACTGCTCATGCCGTTCGTGGTTGTAGGACTGGCAGCGCGGTCAGGGCAGGCGGACGAGATTCCAGTGGTCATGAGACGGAACGAGGATTCGGTACACGGTAGTTAAGGGACGAGGCATGGGAAAGCTTTCTTAATAAGGCAAGGCACTAAAGATCGGCAGGGAGCGGGCGGAAGCGCCCAGGTGAAATAGAGGCCACGTGCACAGGCATACCCCACAATACGCCCCACACCCCCCACGCGCACATGCCCCTTTAACATCTCATAGAGCAGGTCGCAAACGCGCGCCTTAGATCAAAGGGACGCAGTAGCGCAAGCTCAGACAAGGAAGGCTGAGGGACCAAAAACGTCGCAACGGCGGGGAAGTCACTGGACGCGGCCGGTGGGCGAGTGCGCAACACGCCCGAAACACCGGGCAGCCGGCGTCAACTCGTCCCGGGACCGGGGACTGAGCTGCGCACTGGACGCCCGCAGGAGGGGTCGCAGGGCGAAACGATGGTCGCAACAGGGGCAAAATCTCCAACGCAATTGTGTGCGTAAGATTATGCCGGTATTTCGCACCCCAAGATAGTTTAAATGATTTGAAGCCCACGTAAAATGCGATATCTTGATTACATGACGATTTACCGTGTCCTCACTAGCCACTATTAAGTTGCCTCACACACTTAGTTAGATTGACTACAATAAAATTACTCACATATCCAATACTGTCCCAGAACCGCCAAGATCAGAGGACGGCCAAGGACGTAAGAGGTTGGGAGCATGCACCTAACAAAATCGTCTGCAAAGGCTGCCACACTTTAATTGTTGATCTCCAACTGGGACCCCTTTTATATCAGGATTAGCCTCCTGATATCTTGCAACAGGTGCTCCCATAGTAGAGCACCTAAACATTATGGGCGAAGTGGACAATCCCTGGCTGGTGCCAGTTTTTTCACTTATTGGATGGCAGGACAGGTGTGAGACCAATTAATTTCGTAGTTTGGCCGTTGGACCTTGATATCTAGGGCCAAAATTTTCGTTGGACCTGTAAATGCGGCCCAAAACCTGATGTTCAAAGGCACCTGCTCAGTCTCAACAAATGTCCAGCTCAACTCTATCAATTGACTTGTCTCGCCATCTAGGGAAAGCATCATGCAGGGAATTTGTAGCAGTCCGAACCTGATGAGGATGATACTGTATGTCTCTTGAGTGTATTGTAACGTGCCTCTAGCAAGTGGTAAAAAACAATCTGATCTAGGTGTATAGTATCACCCAGAAATGAATTAAGTCTCAAACACCGCGAGGTGCTTAGCGAAAAGTTTGCTGTCCGTAATTTATCAGCCGCAATATAGACCTGTAGCTGAAGCGCTGAGGGAGGGATCTATTCACATTCCTCTCCACTCACGGGATCAGAGTTAAATGTGGGCTGCAAAAATTCAGTTGGAAAATGGTGGGATGGGGAAATTGAGGTTAAAAGGGTGTCATAGCAAGGGACTGGAAAGTTCTGATGCTAAAATTGTAAAACTTTAGCTGTCATACCATCGGGACCTGAGATCTTGCCCGTTGGGAGGGATTTTATTGTTTTCAATAATTCTCAGAAGTGAAAGGATCCTCTAGAGCTTTCATTCTGTCTAAAGAAATTTTTGGAGGCGGTTTTTCTCTCTTGCGCCGATATGCTCACGAGCCCATCAAATACTGGATACCTACAGAATGGCTGCTGCAGGTTGTAACAGGGTAAATGATAATATTGCCACTGTAAGCTATCAATAGATTTTCCAAGTGGTATGGACCAGCTTACCCACTTGAGTCTTTATAGATGGGATGAACAACGAGGCCCTCTTATCCTTGAGCGCTCTGGCTAATTGCCTGCCAAGTTTATTGCTCCATTCATAATATGCACTAGAGCATATTTGCTTGAAAGGTTTATTCTTGTGTTTTAACATTTGCATGACATCATGGCGAGCTTGAGTCAGGAGCCTAAGATCAGAGTCAGTTTGGGAGTGTTTGTGTGCTATCTCTAGAGCAGCCCTAGAAGTTTCTCAAGCTTTGTCGATGCTTCACGCTTCAACCGAGAACCGTGTTTCATCAACACTCCTCGCAGCACACATTTAAGTGCTTCCCATTTAATTTGAGGAGAAGTGTCGTCTGAGCTATGATTGTCTGCAAAATGTTGGATCAACTGTTTAAGATCTGCCAAACAAATTGAGTCATTAAGAAGGGTCTCGTTGAGCCTCCAGGAAAATGCCTTGCGGAAGGTAGGTGACAGCTTCAGTGTACAGTGGACTGGGGCATGGTCAGACAAATAAATGTTATCAATCGAGAGCACATCCAAATTAGGAAGAAGGGAGTGTTGCACAAAGATATAGTCAATGCGACTATACACATTATGCGGCGGCGAATAATAAGTTTAATCTCGTGTGGTGGCATGGGAGAGCCGCCAAGCATCACAAAGCTGCATATCATGCAACAGCTTTTTTACTTTATTTAATTTACTTAAGGGGATGCCGATTTCTTATTCCCCCCCCCTATTTTACAACCCACCCCGTTGTACTTGGGGGGACAGTGGGGAAGGGGGGGGTGGGGGGCGGGGCGATAACCCACGTTTACACCAACCCCCCGGGGGTTTTCCCCCCCCCCCCCCCCCCACCCCCCCCCCCCCCCCCCCCCCCCCTACTATGGTACCACAAGCTGGTAATCTATAATGGTTGAAGCGGCTCGGTGAAATAACCGGCATATACAGTTGCCTCCCTGGGCGAATTCATTAAGCTCTTCTAACGTTTTAGATAAAAAGGAGAGCTGTCCCTGGTTGGGGGCATATATGGTGGTCTGTAATTTGTATGATTGTACCTTGCACGTTGCACTTTACAAAAATGAACCTGGCCTCCTCGTCCTCCCGGACCTCCATTATTTGGTGAACAAGTGATTTATGGAATACAATTGCTTCACCCTTAGTTTTGGAGTCCTTACAACTACTTAGGCACCATGCAGGGTAATACCTATTTTTCCAGAGAGACATCTGGCCGCGTAAAAAATGTGTCTCTTGGACACAGAGTATCTGCGTTCGAAACACATAGCCAATCAGAAACTTGTTTGGCAAGTAATCTAAAGCTTGCAGCAGAGAGACTGCAGTGGATAAGCGAATTGCACTTACACCTGTCCCTATTGGGGGGAAGTGGCTGTTATCTCGAAGGTTGAAGCGTTGCAGAGATCTGCAAACACTGGTGTTCATCTAACAAAACTCACTAAAAGTATTGGAAAGCCATCAGGGCCATACAATAGAAAAACATTAGAATACGATTCGGAGAATTACAGTATTAAAACAATGAAACATTATAGGACCTGAGTTTAGAGATGGGCGAAGTTCTCAAAAATTGGATTCGGTGACTTCGCGAAATTCCCGACAAAAAATTTTGTTCAGTCCGAATTACTTCGGGACGCATTCGCGTTTATAAAACAGCTAATTCCAGGCTGCACAGGGCATGCAGGGTGCTGAGAACATTGTGCCAGCTTTAATATGCAGAGGGAGCTTGGTTTGGTCTTCATACAATGTGTGTTGCAGTATGGGACACGCCTAGCATGACTGCCGCAGCTCTTAGAATCGCTTCACTATAAAATTCCTTGGGCACTGAAGAGGGCATAACTGACCAAAAAACTACAAGCGGGAATGAGCCTGATAAAGGTCATGGCAATGGAAGCTGGAAATAAACAAGCTGAGGGCTCACGGTTGGCAAACATCGTGACAGAGTGTGGAGGTGACGGCAGCAGCCACAGCAGCTGAGTCAGGGAGTGGCACAATGACCATTCTGAAGGAGCAAAAACCGGAGTAGGCCAAAGAGTGGCACAAGACAACAGTGTGTAGGTTACGGCAGCAGCACAGCAGCAGCATGAGGTCAGACAGTGGCAGAATGACATTTCTGGAGGTGGCAAAACAGTAAGCAGGCCACACGAGTGGCACAATGGACAGAGAGTGGAGGTCACAGCAGCAGCTGCATGAGATCAGAGAGTGGCAAATGACACAGTGTGGCGGCATGGCAGCGCCACAGCCGCAGCATGAGGTCAGACAGTGGCCACAATGACATTATGGAAGTGGCAAAACCTTGTTGTAGGCCACAGAGGTGACACAATGACACAGAGAGTGGTGGTCACAGGCAGCAGACATCATGAGCGTCCAGAGAGTGCACAATGACACAGTGGTGATGTAACGGAAACAGGCAGCAGCAGCATGGGAGGGCGGCATAGGGTGGCACAATGAAGAGTGTAGGATGGTGGGTGGCACTAATTACAGTCCCTGGTAAGATGGTGGGTAGGCACATGAAGAAAAAACTGTCAAGCAGATGTGTGGATCACACGGGGGCGGCATCAAAATAGTGGCTGAGGCAGGTTAGTTTGAACCCTGACTCATTCTCAAAGTTTGGGTGAGGCGTCTGGCTGATGTAATCTGACGCCTAGAAGGCATTGGTGTGTGGAATCTTGGCCGAATCCTCGCCTGATTATCTTGTTCAACAAGGTCAGTACTTTCCACATTTTCCCGTGGACAAGCGGGTTCTCCTTGGGGCTAACGATGGCCACGCACTGAACTCCGATCTCGATGTCCACACTACTGGCCGGGCACGGACAGCTTCTCACTGCAAAGACTCGGCAAGCTTGCGGCCCTCACATCCCACAGGTTTGCGCTGCCCAGTAGTCCTGCGGAGATTTCTAACTGGTTGGAGAGTGCTGTCCAGCTAGGGCCACCACCTGTTGGTTCAGGGACTGTCCAGGTCCTGCTGCTGCTGCGGCTGTGATGGCGACTGCCCTCATCCACTAGGGCGGGTGAGGAAGATGTCCATCAGTGACTCCAGACTTAGCGCTTGCCGCTGCTGATTGTGCTGGTACTGCTCCTACCCCAACCTTCCCCGGACAGCCACGGCAAATAGCTACGTGAGCGCTGAAGTATCCCCGCGGTCGACACTGTCAGAGGAGGGACGATGCCGCACAAAGGCAGCGGCCAATGACTACAGAGGATTTTACTATCTAGTATTTGAGTTTGTCCTCCCATCTCAGAGCTTGGGAAAAGGCTCCCATCTTTGGACCGGTAGCGAGGAGGTCATTAGGGTGGAAATGAGCCCAGGGAGTCATCCCTCTGCGGATGCTGACTATTCGGCTGTCACTAGCCCAGGCAAATGTCAGCATGCTGCGGGGACAAATCTGCTACAAGTGACTCCGAGGGGCCTCCTCCTGCCTCCATCAGTACCACGTTACCTGAACAGTGCTTGACGGGTCATCTAACTTCGTTCTTCCTCTCATCTCCATCTACCTCCTCCAGCTGCTCCTGCTCCCTCCCTCTCTTGTCAACTTGGTTAGAAAATCCACTAATTTCACCAGACAATGCACTTCTCCCGCTCCAATTCCTTCCTCACTCCTCCAGTTTCACAGTCCCCCCGGAATCATGTGCCGCAAGAGGTAGTCGCCACGCTGTCTCTGTCCCCTGACCCAGACAGAATTTTTTAGCATCTGTTCCAAGACATGAAGCAGTTGGAATGGACGTTATTCATCCCGTAGTCCGGCGACTGACAAATAACTGTGGCCTACCTCGGATTGCCTCAACAAAACCGGAAGTTGTTCACGAATGGCTCGCCACTGGATGACATCAAAGTTACACAGGGAGTACATTGTACGCCTTGGATCTTCAAACAACTCGTTAATGGCCTTTCTCTGTTCATAACAGTCGGGTCCAACATCTGTGGCAGGCTGGAATTCCAATGGGTGGAAACATCGCATATCAGAGTGTGTTGGGGGAGGCACGTTCTGCAGCTGGCAACTCCGAGGAGGGTGTTCCTGGCTTTGTCAGAATGGATGAAGTGCATGCACAGTCCCTGGCCATCTTTCGAATCTTCTGAAGACGGTGAAGGACTTCAGGAACCTTCAACTTCACACCAAGACTTGAACACGTGCGACCATGCAGGGCGCATGGACCATCCCCTCCTCGGTGCTAGCAGCGGACCTACCATGTACTCCCATTGTCCGTCACCATGGTTCCGATATGCACTTGGAGCGGAGAAAGCAACACATCGATTTCTTGAATGCATGACGCGGTGCAGTTTATCCCCTGTGTGACTATTGTTCGCTGAGACAAAGACAGGTGTAGACTGCGTGACACCGCTGTTCCCTACACATTGTGGTATGATGGTGCCAGTACTTGTGGAGGTCTGAGTTGGATGGATGGATGGTCGGAGGAGAAGGCGGACATTGGCGCACGGAGCGCAGTTGCTGACAACGTGGAAGGAGAAAGCGGCGTCTCCTGTCTAGTGGTTGGTCGTGCCTGGGGCAGGAAGCACATTTCCCACAGTGGGCCGTAAAGGACATATACTGGCCCTGACTGTAGTTACAGCTCAGACGTCCGCGCCTGCCGTGCAACTTGGAACACCAATACCAATAAGCATCAGAACTGGCCACAATTCCTGTTCTACATATTTATGATGTGGTACTGCCTTTTTGGAAAAGGAAATTACGGCTTGGGAACTCCCATACTTGGACCCTTATCACAAGCCATTAGTTCTCTGAACGGTGCAGTAGTCCACCATTGAAAGGGAGGGACTGCAAGTACCATACACATTGGACACGAGCACATCGGTCAGCTTTCCGGCACCTTAGGATGGTTGGATGCAATTTACTGTTGTCTCTTTGCAATCGCCCGCCATGAACGACTGCTGGCGCCCTTGAGTAGCGAGGAGCAGGAGCATCTGGACCGGGAAGTTGATGGCAAAGAGAAACAGCGTCCCTTTCTGCAGAGGTGGTGGAGACTTGACTGGCTGCAATGGCTCATGCGTGGCCATGGGCACGCTGCTCTTACTGTTGCTGCCAGCCCGGCAGGATGCGACCACCCACATTGAGCCACGTTTCTTGAAGGGCCACAATGATGGAGACGCTGCATATGTTGATGCAGGGCCGTGGTCCCAATGTTAGCTCCCTTGCCCCGCTTCACGTTCTGCACTTCACAGTTATTCAATATACCCATATTCGGCTCCTCCGGCTGTCTTAGCAAAGTACTGCAACACACGAGTAGCTGATTTTTACCACCAATGCTCCGCACTGAGTGACTACTCAAACCGCTGCTCAATGACGCCCTGTTGCCGCTACTTTTTGCACCCTACGAAGGGGTTTTCTACCCTGTGGCCGTTTGCTTTTACAACCTCCCACTGCTGCTACCTGCTGTCCACGGCCACACAAAACCCACTTGCTGGCTACGCCGCTGCCTGAACGCGCAAGCTGACCGCCTCTTATCCTGACGATGATGAAGCCTTGCTTCACCCGGCTCCCACAGTGACGGTCGGCACATCTCTCAATTCACGATTTGTTGTTTCAATCGTCACTGCTGTTCCATTACCGGTTTGGTATGGCAGAGGCTGACCCCTTCACACATGACTCCCATGCAACTCTTCCACATCTATACTTTGCCGGCCTACAGCAAGCAGCCAGGGGATATTGGCCCCATTTCTTGCTGCAAGTAGATCGGATGAACGGCCCTCCTCAAATTGTTATTCTTCGCTATTAGTGGCGCTGAGCTCAGACCACAAAGTAGATCTCTGGCTGAGGGACTACGGATGGGACAGATGGCGGTTGAGGACAGGTGACGGGCCACTGACCACTCCCGGCCATGCCAACTAAGGTTTTGTCTGACGACTCCCATGACTCTTCGTGCTTGGGTTGTCAGATGTCATTGGGAGCGAACGTGGATGACCTAGTCGCGCCAATCAAGAACCCTTGGGTTTGCTGGTCTAAACAACGGCCGCTAGTGACTGCGGCTGTTGCTGGCTCCTCCAACCAGAGTGACCCTGCTGGACGTCCCCATTGCTGTGCTGCAGACCTGGGCCTGCTCCAGGAATGTTTGTGCCACTGCTCCACTCGCAGTTGAAGGATTCTGCCACACTCTCTGTCTGAAATACTGTTTGTTCTAAAATGTACGACAACTGTTTGATTAAGATATTCTGTATATGATAAATACACACCCTGTATTTGATACTCCAAATGAACCCAGTAACAAGCTTGGGTAACCTTGGACAATAAATTGCGCTCCAACAATATCCAGGAAAAATGTACTTGTATGTGCCGTCTTACAAAAACAACTGTGTATTTTACTAAATATAAAAGCACAAACAGGCTTAATTAACCTTCGGTTATGAATTATGCTACAGGCGAATTTGCTTCTTTGGCGGTGAAAAAGAACGTTTCTTTAGTGACCACAACAGCAGAACAACGCTGTCACGGGGCTCGGCGACGCGGCCCGCCGCGGCCGTCCCCCTGTTCTTACGGAGTTCGGCGCGGGTGCCGCTGCTGCCCGCAGCCCGTGTCCTTCTGCTCCTGCCCAGGAAACCCCGTACTCACCAGTCCCCGCTCCTGTGTCTTGCTCTGACAGCCGCCGCGCTCGTACCCGCTGCTACGGGCAGCGCCGCGCAGACGGGGCCTGGTCTGGGATTTAAAGGGATAGCGCGCGGTAATTGGCCATCGCTGGCTTGCTGACCTATTTATTGTGCTGCTCCTGCACTCCCTACTGCCAGTTCGTTGGTGTAGTGTTTGGAGTGCCTAGTCTGTATTCAGAAGTCCGTCTGTTACCCGTTTCCCTGACCTTTGCTCTGCTTGCGCCTGTCCTGACCTTCTGTTTGTCTCTGACACGACACTCTGCCGCCGTCCTGACCCTCTGCCTGGCCCCGACTACATCTCCGGATCACCGATTTGTAACCACGCATTACCCCGGCCGCCGCAAGCACAGTCAACGTAAGGCGGTAGCGACCTGGTAACCTCACGCCACAGCAAAGTCCATCCGCTTGCAGCGGAGCTCTGTTGAACACGGGGGCTATCTTAGTCGCCGCTCCCCTGGCGTGGACTTGCCTTAACTATCATCGCTTGCGGTGGTCCAGCGAATCCACCTCCGCATTACAAACGCTTATTTATCCCCTGGATCTAAACTGCACAAAAGAAATGAGCAACCAAAAATTACCAGCTTTGTAGCGTGTTAAAATGGACTGTATTTTACGGTACACCAACCAACAGGGATAAAACTTGTAATTAACCTTCGGTTGTGAATTATGCTACAGGCAAAATTTCTTTTTTGAGCGGTGAAAAAGAAAACGTTTCTTTCTTGTGACCACAACAGAGAACAACGCGCTTAATTAACCCTGGATCCTAAATTGCGCAAAAGGAACATGAGCAACCAAAAATTACCAGCTCTTGTAGCATGTTAAAATGCGTGTTTTTTACGGTTTTTTTTTTTTTTTTTCGCTGAAAAACACAACAACAAGCCCGACTTGTATGAGATTGGGTGTAACCATCTGTATGGAGTGTGATGGGATTGTAGAATAGCAAGCAGAGGCTTGAGGGCTGCTCTCAGTCTCAAGGTGCATCTCGAGAGGTCCAGAAAGACCGATAGCTTGGCCCTTTCATGGGTGATGTCTTGGGCTAGTCTCGCTTTTCTCATTATCTGTTCTTTGACCGAGTAGAAATGGATGCGGCAAATCACATCTCGTGGCCTTGAGCTGTCCTGACTTTGCGGTCTTAGCGCCCTGTGAGCCCTATCTATTTTTATGTGATCATCTTCCTTTCTCCCCAAGAGTGAGTGAAAGAATCTGGTGAGGGTCAGAACCAGTTCTTGCATTTTGATGGATTTTGGTAGTCCCCAGATCCTCACATTATTCCTTCTTTTTCTATTTTCAAGGTCGTCTAAATGATCGACCATGTTTTGGTGCAGCATTCTTTGATGTGCTACGGATGTCTGCAAATCCGCAATGGAGCGCTGTACTGTTTTTTGGAAGGTTTCTAGGGACTGTACTCTCTGCTGTACTTCTGAAACATCGGATTTCACCTCTTGGAGATCATGATGCCATGCCGCCTTTAGATCATGCACTAAAGCTGCCAGGTCACTCTTGGCTGGAAGGAGTGAAAGTAGTGCCCGAAGTTCCGGGTGACCACTGAGCTGAGCAATGGCTTCTTCAGCCGGAATGGGAGAGGGTAGAGCGGCGGGTCTCTGAGTTAGAAGCATTGAAGAGACAACTGCAACCTCCTGCTGCGGGCATTGAGCAGAGGAGGTTCGAGGGTCAAGAGTCCAATTCTGGGAAGGTGGCTGTAGTAGCTGAGGAGAACCAGGTGAGTAGGATAGATGCAAGTTTCTCCTGCCATTGCCCATGAGGACTGAGACAGAGTCCATGGAAGATGAGGATGGCTGTCCCCTACAGATGTTTGGCTATGATGCTTTCAATCACAGCATATACAGGGCTGCTCACCTCCTTGGCTCCCATAGATGCTGATGATCCCTGAGATGCTGGAAGGGATTGACTAGCTTGCAGCAGTATAGTTGTTAGAGCAGCTTCCCCCCATGGGGCTTCCCCCCTGTAGGAGTACTGCTCGGCAGTCACAATGGCAGGGATCAAATTCTGGCCGTATGAGGCCAATAGTGGTGTCCCAGGGGCTCCCTGCATCAGGGCCATAGGAGAAGAAGGCAGAGGGCTTACTGTCTTCAATGGCGGCTCCACGTGGTGTAGCAACTCACCCTCCTCCCGACGCTGCAGCGTCTGTGACTCACAGCGCTCCTGGAGAGAGGTCGCAGGGAGATGTGGCTGATGCTTCTGAGCGGTTTGCTGCCGCGTCTGTGACTCGCGGAGTGCTTGAGAAGCAGCAGGAAAGCGTGTTGAGGGTCCCGCCAAGCGGCTCGCATCTGATGCCGCGGGGCTCTCCGCCTGCTTCATTGTGGCGCGGTGCACTTCTGGCGGAGCTCGCACGGAAGATGGCGCCCACAACGGGGAGGAATCCCTGGAGGACATCGGGAGGTCCGCGAGCGGTGTGAAAAAGTTTGAAATAAGCACCCCGTCATCCTCAATGGCTGAAGAAGCTTTGCTCTTCTTCTTGCGGTGCTTAGGTCCCATTTTTAACAGCTAATCTCCTCTGATTAGAAAGGCCCTGGACGGAGCTCCACTACACGCGTCCTTCCCGCAGCATGCCAGGCCGCGCCCCCCAACCTTTCATTTTTTATATATTCTGCCTGATTGTAATTAATTCCTTGACCGCCAATCAATCACCTGCTTACAATTGGTGTCAGAAGTGGGATTGGCGCTCCAAGAATTATTACAATTGTTTTATTGGGGAATAGCAATGTATAGGTTAAGCTGAGATGTTTAGTTTTGGGGTAGATGACAAAAATCGAGTCCAGTCCCCTGGTCAGTGCATTAAGCGCAACATAGTGCATTCAACATTCGATTGGTTGCTTCACCATTGCGACGGAAAGACCCCAGTCGGTCGGTGGTGAATCTTGTACTGTATCTTTAACAGCTGAAGACCATAGCAGAAATGGGATTGGGTCTGCTGTATGGCGCGGGGGAGAGAGACAGACAAGAACTGAAGACAAGAGCAGGTGATGTTTTAAAGAGACAGGAGAAAGCTAAAAGCCACATTGTAACATTGAACTAGCAGAGTGTCAACGTACATATATTTATAGATATATTTAACAGTATCTGGAAAATGTTAGATTGTCAGTGATTGTGAACGAAGTGAGGAAACTATTTAGGATTTATACTGACGTTTTTGTGCTTCCTTCCAGGTGTATACCGTATTCCTGATAAAGTTATGAACAATTAAGAGCAGAGTTTTATAACATTTGGTTCATTATGGTATAAGTTTTTTTTAGTATGGTAATGGATATCCTTTTAAATTTGGTTACAGCAAAAAATTTAGCTCATTTTGACATCATAAGTGGGGAATGTAACCAACCTTCTGTTTATTTTGTAGGAGCAAAAATAATTTTCTAGTGCAAAATGTTTGTGATATCATTTGTTAGCATTAAAATCTGGTGCAAATGAAAATAATGCAGAAGTTATGTAGCAGAAATGTTTAATTTGTTTTAGTCAAATGTAGTCACTGGTGGATAATGGTTGTGGTGGTTTCTGAAGAACTTGTATATTCCGGGGGCCACTTGGGTGCAGGAAATTAGTTGGTGTTTTTTTCTGCTTCCTGACCCTGTAAGGTGGGATTACCTGATGAATAGTGCTTGTTGTAATGGCTATTGTCCCCTATCACCTAGGGGTGGCCCATGTTGTTTTGTAGGGGCTTTTGAAGTTCATTTACCCTCCTGATTGGTTTAATCTTTCCCCAGACTGACTATTAAATATATGTTGTCATCTGTGTTGGAGGTTCCAGTTTATAATAAGGGAAAATATATGTTATTTGTAAGTGTTGGGTCCGTGTCTAAAACTGTCCTCCTGGAGAGGTCTTTCTCCCTTCTAAAAATGTCCTTGTAATGGTCACTCTACAGCAATAAAACACATCACAGACCTGTGTACCTTGTAAGATCTCACAAGTATACTATAAAGTCTGGTGATATCAAATGCATGGAATGTACACTGATAATCTTGCATGTGTAACTAACCAACAGCAATGAATTTAAGATAAGTTAATATAATAATAATTACTTACAGATTATAACTGAGTTCTGTCCGAAAGCTTCTGTGCCTGGTCACTGACAAGAAGCACATGGTGATTGACCTGTTGACCTTTGGAATGCTAATGGTTAATGCTTAAGTGCATGAGAAGCTGAGTTCTCTCAGTTTGTATATTAATACTGTTTCTATAAAAAAAAAGGCCTGAGCTGTCATTAGAAGTAAAAATCATATAAATATATTCTAGGGTTAATATTAAATAATGAACAATATACATAAACGTTGAATTAGACAGAGACTGAATGTATGCATACAGAACTGTGAGACCCAGCGCTGATTGACAGGTGCAAGTGTGTAGAGTGAGGATGTGTGAGCAGCTATTTGGGAATGTGCCATGGTGGAGTAGGAATTTATGATATAGAAAATATTAAGGGTTTTATTAAAGAAAATCTGGGGAGGAATTGTTTCCATATCTTGTGGGTTAAAATAATTGACTTTTTTGCATTCTGCATATGCAGAAAATAGGTAACATTATTGGGTTATTTTCTGAGAAAGGTTAATGCTGATAAATTATGAATTGTTTGAACACATGCATTACACAAATGGGAACAGGTGAGAACCTGATAAAAAAATCTATGAGTTTGGTATAAGAAGATTATAAAATCTATGTTATGCACTGATATGCTTATAACATTTATGATATGTACTGTTATGATTATAACATTTATGATATTGTGCACTCTGAGCAGAAGAAGGTTTTGTTTTTATTCCTAATGCTAATATAAGAGTCTTATAAAGATCGTATCTAAACAGTGATTAGATTATCTTGCTAGGTCAGAAAACCTCAAAGGCCAATGTGGGTGGGGTTATTTAAATGGATTGACAGTAGATTGACAGAATCAAGTGTGATATTTTTACCATGTGACATTCTTTATTAAAGGGGTGGTGAAGATCTACAACAGAGGGACACTGCCTTCTGCTCTTATGTGACTGAGACCAAAATGTCCACCCCCTCATTACATGTGACAACTGCAATGAATGGAAGTCACTATGTGATTCAAGAGTCAAGTCTATTTTCGGATTTTCATTTTCAGTATTTCCAGATTGTAAATGAGCCTGAAGAACCTGAGGGATGTCTGCAAAAGCCAAGCGACACCGCCCTGATGGATGTCTGCAAAAGCCAAGCGACACCCCCCTGATGGATGTCTGCAAAAGCCAAGCGAAGCCCTTATCATCATGTCTGCACCCCCATCACAGGAAAAGATGGAGACAGGCTTTGAAAGGGCGGCAACAGATATCTCCTCAGGGTCTGTTCTTTGGCCCACAGGGTAAATCTTGGGCACGATAACCCCTTGTTTCCCTGCACCAGAGACCCATGCAATTTCAGTGCCTGTGAAGATTTTCAAGAGAGACTTTAAGTTCGCTGTGACTGTCAATCCTACACAACGAGTGGTTACCTTTGTGTTCAGCCCAATCAAGGCTGAGGTGGTTTTTCTGTAATGACCAACTGAGGAATAGAGCAAGTGACACATAATATTAGTACAAATGATAATCTACTGTCTAATAAAAATGGTAGAATCTCCTAGATCACATCTATAAGACAAGGGGTGGAGTGTAATAGGATGGAAATTGTAGCGGGCGACGCCGCACCCGTGCCCCCTCTCTGGGATCCCTGACCGGGACGGGTGGCGCTGCTGGCCGCGGGACCGGCCGCGGGCGCGCTCGCTCCGGCCACTCACCCGACCTCGTTCCTGCTCTGTCGGCGTCCTCTGCCGGCCGCGGCGCGCGTGCCCACTCTCTAGCGCGCGCGCGCGCTCGTCCTCGTACATTTAAAGGGCCAGCGCGCCAATAATTGGCTGCTTGCCAGGTGCTGCCCCTATATATTGGTGACGTCAGCGGGACTTCCTTTGCTGGATCTATGTTGCCCCGTGCCCTAGAGAAAGCGTTCCAAGCATATCTCGCCTTACCGTGTACCAGACCCCTTGCTACGTTTCTCGACTCCGAACCTCTGCCGCCTGCCCTGACCTTCTGCCTGTCCACGACCACGAACCATTGCCGCCTGCCCTGACCTTCTGCCTGCCCACGACTACGATTCTCGGACTACGATTCTGTACCACGCTGCACCTCGGCCGCCACCGCAAGCAAGTCACGTCAGGGGGGACGACCTGGTAGCCTCACGCCGCAGCAAGTCCATCCCGCTTTGCGGCGGGCTCTGGTGAAAACCGGGGGCTACTTAGATTCCGTTCCCTGGCGTGGCTTAGCTATCATCGCTTGCGGTGGTCCAGAGGGTCCACCACCCAGCCGTTACAGTTCGTTCCAGCCATGGGCCCCGCCACGGTGCCCTTGCCAAGTCTTGCGGATCTCACGAACATCAGCTGTCCGCCATGATGCGCCAATTGCTGGCAACCGTGGGCCCGAAGCTTCGCCTTCCTCTACCCTCCAAGTTTGACGGGGACTCGAAGCTTTGCAGAGGTTTCATCACGCAGTGTTCCATGCGTGTGGAGCTGATGGCCGACCAGTTTCCTACCGAAAGGTCAAAGGTGGCGTTCGTGGTGAGCCTGTTATCCGGGAAAGCCCTGGCCTGGGCGACGCCACTTTGGGACTGGAATGATCCTGTGACCGCAGACCTACAGGCCTTCCTCTCAGAATTCTGCAGCATCTTCGAGGAGCCTGCGCGTGCGTCTTCTGTGGAGACCACGCTACTGAACCTTCGTCAGGGGGACTCCTCCGTAGGAGATTATGCGGTCCAGTTCCGCACCCTAGCCTCCGAGCTGGCATGGAATGACGCCGCTCTCTGCGCCACTTTCAAGAAGGGCCTATCAAGCAGAACCATAAAGAGGAATGGCTTTAAGACTTAACCTTTAATATATAATTTTAAAAATAATAACCACGAATGTGTATGCCCCCTCACAAAAGACAAAAGCAAAAACAAAATATGTTTGCTCATTCAACCAAGGCCAAGGGACCAATAGGTTAATGCAGCCCTATCACCACCCTAGAAAGGACTGCGAGTCCCTAGCCTGACACACACAACAGGAATAGCGCCCTGATAAGGGCGATCCTGACAGGAACCTGCCCCTGTTAACACTTACCCTAAACAACACCCTATCGGTCCCATCCCAACATGTTTCGATCCTCCACTATTGATCGCCTCAGGGGATGATAAAGAGCTTGGAGACCTTAGGAAAAAAGGCTAGCAAATAAAGCCTAGCAGGGCATAGGTATACTCACAAAACTCCCAAAGGAGACAGGAGATGTGTAGATATCACAGGAAAACAAGGCATGAATATAGAAGGGCACTGGTATCTAATTGAAACAAAAAAGCCCAATATAAGAAAAGCATGGACACATAATTATATAAGCACCACGGAGGCTAGTAGATGTAAAAAACTTACGTGTCCACGAGCAATGGGTTCATGCGCGTCTCGCACCTTGTGGAGCAATGGCCAGCAATGGCCGGAGGAATGAGACGCCGAACAAGCATGAGGGACGGCAATAAGAAGCGCGGCGCTCTAGTGACGTCAGGAGCGTCCGCGTCACGACGCCCAGCAGAAAGCCGGTGTGTCCATAGCAACCGTGGCGCATGCGCATGTGCTAGACGAATGATGTCACGGACAATAAGTCCATGGAGCCTAACCCAGACTGTGGTGCATTCGCAAAAGCAGTAACGCACACAACAAGGATAGCGCCGGTACTTGCAACAATGTACAAGTCCAGCAGGAATAGAAGTTAGGTGTATGGTAACAGCACTAATACTTCATTGATACGGTATTTTGACAGGTACATAAGACTCACTAAAAATAAAAGAGAGGAAGAAGGAGAAACAACAAACCAAATTATCAGGCTCTTAAAGAGTGAAATGAAGATGTGTATGTTGATCAATTACACCTTAATGATCAATATTAATTTTTATTGATTTTTACAAAAAACAACTAAAGTCCAGATTCTCATTTAGTCCATGGGGGGTCATTGTGTTCAAAGTGAATATCCAGAAGCACTCCCTCTGGATTAGCCGTTGGTCAGTGTTGCCTCTTCTAATTGAGGACGGTATGCAATCAATACCACACCAGCGTAGGCAGTTAATGTCGCCCCCATGTACAGTTCTGACATGGCGTGACACAGTAGTATCCCTGGAATGACGAATGTCACCCAAATGTTCTCCTATTCTACGCCTCAATTGTCTCGAGGTCTTGCCTATGTACTGTAGGCCACAAGTACATTTGATCATATATACCACGTGTGTTGTTTTACAATTAATGAAATGATTAATCTCGAAAGATCTCTTATTTCCTTTGTCTGAGAATGTCGCAGTCTGTACCATGACAGAACAGAAAGAACAGTCTCCGCAACGATGTGAGCCATTACGTTTCCGCAACCAAGTTTCTTTTTTTGGAGGGGCATAATGGCTTTGGACCAGATGATCACGTAAATTTTTGCCACGCCTATATGTGACCGAGGGGTGTTCACCAATCTGATCTCTTAAATCGGGGTCCATCCTCAAAATATGCCAGTGCCGATTTATCAGGGCGCTATTCCTGTTGTGTGTGTCAGGCTAGGGACTCGCAGTCCTTTCTAGGGTGGTGATAGGGCTGCATTAACCTATTGGTCCCTTTGCCTTGGTTGAATGAGCAAACATATTTTGTTTTTGTTTTTGCTTTTGTCTTTTGTGAGGGGGCATACACATTCGTTTTGTTTACAAAAGCTGAGACTACACAACTTAGACATAAGGGATACTTTGTTTGGGCATCCTGAGTGCTAAGGGAGACAAATCTGACTAGGATAAAAAGGCTTGATGTGCCATTGAGAGCTAGCTTTGGCTGGGGCATGGCATTGCGCCCAGCACCCCTCTGTCATGAAGCGAGATGGGTGTACTTTGAGGTACAGCAGGGGCTCCCCGTTTCACTGTGTGCGAGAACTATGCATCGATAACATCTATAACTATAGATAAGTATCATTCTATTTCTATAATAAACCTTTCATTTTTTATACATTCTGCCTGATTGTAATTAAATTTCTTGACCGCCAATCAATCACCCGCTTACAGTCCATCTCTCACATAACTGCTTGAAAGCTCCATTTCCTCCAACATGATCCTTGCATTAAGGCCATAAAACTGAGCAACAGCTATTGGGTGGCCACCCTCCTTGATCCCCGGTACAAAGCAAAACTCAGCACTTTCCTTCCACCCACCCAAATAGAGAGTAAAATGCAGGAATTGGAAACCGTGCTGATTGATCAACTGGAGACATCGTCTGCTTCACGTTCTTCAAATGTCACGATGGAACAACGTCAGCAATGTGACAGCAGGAGAGTGCCAAGCAGCCGCATCGGCAGCAGCAAGCATTGTGGCAGAAGCCTAATGGGTGACCTCTGGCAATCTTTATTTACCACCTCACCAACGCATGTAATGCAGGGCACACATACAACACATAGAGACCGGCTTAAGATCATGGCGCACGACTATCTGCGTCTCAACACCAATGTTTTTTGGATATGTTCCGGACCCAATCGATTTTTTTGGTACCAAAAATGGGAATAGCCCGACTCGCTCGCAACCATAGATTGTTTTTTTGCCCAGCACCCTGTCTATTGACGGATTTTTAGACAGCTGGAGGAGTCATTTGAGAGGGGCAATTGATTCTAATAAAGGGAAATTTCGTTTAGAATTTCAGGAAAACTTGGTTGGGAAACGAATCGAACTTTGGGGTACTTTGCGGAACGAATTTGGCTTCTGATTGATAAAAGGGCTGCGGCACATGGCGTTACATGGGCAAAGAACTCTGGAGGAAAAAGGGCATAGCCGCATACATGTGCAGAGATGAACCAATCAAGACCGGGGGGATTCTGTGACATCACCGCACTAAAAGTCTATTTCGATTTTGGGGGATTGGATCTGAATCCATGTGCTCAGTCAACTGCATATAAATTTTAATGCATTGCTACACACATTGAATATCCCAAGGGGGACTAAGCCTGTTCCTGTTGTATTTATTAAAAAAACAGCGTTTTTTCAATCAAATACCACTTTATTTTTTTTCTGCTCAATTTTTTTGCGCAAATTTTCATCCAGGGGTTAATTAAGCTTGTTCTCGCTGTGGTGATAAAAAAAACCGTTTTTTTTTTTACCGGGAAAAAGACTTTTTTCCTGTAGCATAATTCACAACCCAAGGTTAATTACAAGTTTTTTTTCTTCTTGTACCGTAAAAACACCCTTGTAACACGCTACAAAATGGTCGTTTTTTTGGCCCGCTCAAATTTTTTTGCGCAATTTACATCCGGGGGGAATTAATTGTTGTTCGCTGTGTGGTGACAAAATAAACCGTCTTTTTCACCGGCAAAAAGGGACATTTTCCCGTACTTAAATTCACAACCGAAGGTTAATTAAAAGGGTTTTTCCCTTTTTTTTTGTGTAGCGTACAATACACGTCTTTGTAAACCCCTTTAAAAGTTTGGTATTTTTTGGGTTTGGTTTTTTTCTTTTGCGAAATTTTACACCCAAAAGGGTTAAAACTAAGTATTTTTCTGCAATTGTACTTATAAAAGAAACTTTGTTTTTCACCCCCAAAAAACAGAAAAAATTTGGGGTTTTGCATAATCTTTACCCGAATTTTTAAAAATCCTGTTTGTGCTTTTATATTCAGTAAAATACACGAGTTTTTAAACGGCACATTAAAGTAAATTTTTTTCCCTGCCCATTTGGGGAGCGCAATTTAAAACCAAGGGTTCCCCAAGCTTCTTAGTGGGTTCATTTGGAGTCAAATACAGGGTGGTATTTATTTATTTTACAGAATTTCATCAAACTTTTCTGTAATTTTAGAACAAACAAATTTGTGAACCGGGGAGGTGGCAGGGTCCCTTTACCCCGCGAGGGGGCCCGTGGCCCCAAAACATTCCTGGGCAGGCCCAAAAGGGCGCCAGCCCCCGCAAGGGGGGCGTTTTGCAGCAAGGGGGGGACCGGTTTTAGGCCACAAATGCCCCGTCTTTTACGGGCCGGGGTGCGACCAGCAACCCAAGGGGTTCCCTTTATTGGGGTTTACAGGTCATACCCCCCCCTTTCCTCCCAAAGAATCTGACCAAACCCCACCCGAGTCCCGGTGGGATCGTCAGACACAACCCTTTGTTTGGGATGGGCCCGGGGAAACGGGTCACCGGCCCTTCCTGTCCTGCCCGCCCCCTGTCCAAACCGGGTTCCCCCAGCCCCGAGATTAAATAAGTGGTCCCGGGATTCCCCCCCGTCAAATTTTAGCGGGATGAATAATTTTGGGGGGGCAGTCAAACAGCTACTTGGCAGCGAAGGAAAAAGGGGCCCAATATTCCCCCTTTTTGCAGTAACGGGAAAAATATAGATGGGGGAAATTGGCCCTTGGGGGGGGTAATGTTTTTGAGGGGGCAGCCTTCATACCAAGGGCCGGGGGAGAGGACAGCCCCGGGGAGAAAAAAACAAAAGATATGATGTAGCCGGGGCCCCACTTGGGGCCTGGTGAAAAAGGGGGTTCATCATTTGTCAGGGGGAAAGGGGGGGTCCGCTTGCGCGTCAGGCAGGGGGCGCAGCCAGCAAATGGGGGTGTTTGGCCCTGAAATCAGCCGGGTAGCAGCAGTGTGGGGGTCGGGAGCCCAAACGGACACAGGGTTTAAAAAAACCCCCTTTGCCGGTTCCCAAAAAAGGGAGCGGGACCCGGGGTCAGTGAGGCAGCGGGGGTAGTAAATTTATCAGTTCGGAGGGGTTGGCGGGGAAAATCAATACTCTGCAGTTGGGAGTTTTTTACTAAACACCGGAGGAGCCGAAAAAGGGGATTGTAGAATTTGTGGGCAAAAAAAGTGAAGCCCTGGCCAGGGGGCCACGTTGGGACCATGGCCTGTGTTTAAAACATGCAGCGTCACCAACGGTTTTCCGGGGAAAAGTGGGTTTAAATGTGGTGGTCCAACCCGCCGCCGCCCGCAACACCACAGCGCCCAGTGGCAAGCATGCCATTGCAGGGCCCGTTTAAGGGCTCCCCCATCTCTACAGGGAAAGGGAAACTGTTTCTCTTTGGCCCTTTTAAACTCCCGGTCCAGATGCCCCCTGCTCCCGTTTCTCAAAGGCGCCAAACAGTCGTTCAGCGAGGCGGTTTTCAAAGGGGGACCAAAAGTAGCGTCCAAAACCCTCCTAGGGGGCAGCCGCTGAAACCCCGGGTCCTGACCAAGATGTTGGGGACTTTCAGTCCCTTCCCTTTTCCCAAAAGGTTTGGGCTCTGCCCCCATTTTAGAGAACTAATGGCTTGTGCCGAGCCGAGATGGGAGTTCCAAGCCTAATTTTTTTTTCTAAAAAGGCAAAAAACCAGCACTTCAAAAAATATGTTAAAAAAAGAAAGTGGGCCAGTCCTTTAGTTTATCGGGTTTTTTTCCAAAGGGGCACGGGAGCGGGAGACGCTGGGGCTGTAACTCGGTCAGGGGCCCGTACATGTCCTTTACGGCCCATTTGGGGTTGGGGTTGGGGCTTCCTTTCCAGGGCACACCCCCCTCCTTTAACAGGAAAATGCCGCTTTCTCCGCCAAAGTTGTCAAAAAGCGGCCCTGCGCCAAAGTCCCCTCCTTTCCCCCCCACCCCCACCACCATCCACCCCCAAATACCCGCTCCACATAAAATGTGTAAAGGGGAAAAGTGGTGTCACGCAGTTCTACCCCCTGGCTTGCCTCGGGAGAACAAGTCAAACAGGGGGGGAACTGCCCCGTCATGCAGCAAAAAAAATCGAAAGTGTTTGGGTTTTTTCCGTTGGGCCCAAATGCAAATCGGGAAAAAAAGGGGGACGGGCCATGGGGGGAAAGGGGGGAAAAACCCCCCCCTGGTTTTCCCCCCGCTGCACCGAGAGGGGGGGTCCATGCCCCTGATGGCGCAAAGTGTTCAATCTGGTTGTAAAAAAGGTTTCCCGAAATCTTTTCCCCCGATCTTCGAAGATTCGGGAAAGGCCAGGGAAAAAGTGCATGAAATTTTTATCCATTCCTACCCAAAACCAGGAACACCCTCCTCGAGTTGTAGGGGCGAACGGCCACCCCCAACAAAATTTGATATGCGATGTTTAACCCGTTAAAATCCCCTGCAATGTTGGACCGACTGTATAAACAAGAAACCCATTAACGATTTTTGATTTTAAAGGGGGACAATTTACTCCCCTGTGTAACTTGATGTCAGCCAGTGGCAGCTATGGGCACCTGCCCTTTGTTGAGGCCCTTTGAGGGCCCCTTATTTTTCTCGCCAGGATACGGTGAATAACGTCATTCCATGCTTCTGTCCCCGGAACAGATGCTGAAAAATCTGTTGGGGGAGGGGACTGGAGACTGGCGACACATTCGCGGGCCCCAAAGAGTCCGGTGGGGGGCTGAAAAGGAGGAGGAGGGGAAGGAGGACATTGGACAGAAACATTGTCTGGTGAAAGGAGTGGATTTTCTACCCAGGTGCAAGAGAGGAGGAGCAGGAGCAGCTGGAGGAGGTAGATGGAGATGAGGAAGACGAGGCAGATGGACCCGCAAGCACCGTGGCAGTATACAGTGGGAGATGGAGGCAGGGAGCCCCTCGGAGTCACTTGTGCGATGGCCGCAGCATGATGTTTTTCCTGGCTAGTGACGGGCCAAATTTTGTCAGCATCCGGCAGAGGATGACTTCATGGCTCTCCACCCTATTGGACCCCTCGCTACCGGTCCAAAATGGGACCCTTTTTTCCCAGCTGCGGGGAAAAATTTACTCAAATTTACTATAGGGAAAAATCCTCCGTAGTCAGTTGGCCGCTGCCTAGGGTGCAGCATCGTCCCTCCTCTGACAGGTTTGCCCGGGGGGGTTCTTCAGCGCTAAACTTTACTACTGCCGCGGCTGCTGGGGGAAGGTGGGGGGATAGGAGCAGTACCTGCTCCATCAGCAGCAACCTAAGTCTGGAGTCACTGATGAGCAGCTTCCTTCACCCGCCTAGTGAGGAGGGTAGACGCCAGCATCAGCAGCAGCAGGACCTGGAGCAGTCCTTGAACCAACAGGTGGTGGCCTACTTGGACAGCACTCTGCCACCTCAGTTAGAAGATCCGCTGGACTACTGGGCAGCCAAACTGGATGTGTGGCCGCAACTTGCCGAGTTTGCAGTGGAGAAGCTGTCCTGCCCGGCCAGTAGTGTGGCATCAGAGCGGTTGTTTAGTGTGGCGGGGGCCATCATTACCCCAAGGAGAACCCGCTTGTCCACGGGAAATGTGGAACTGTCAAGTTGGTAATTTAAAGGAAAAAAACATCAAAAGTCTGTTTCATTTATTATATTCTTATTAAGCTCATCAGATAGTTTGTTAAACTGCTTTTACTGCTATACATCCTTATCCTACAGATATCTTCACCAGCTTTCTTTGGACAGATGCTTGCCTGTTGAACAAGAATAAAGGGCTTCCTCCCCCCCCCAATAATACAAGGAAGTTCGGAATGACATATCAGAATGCTTATACTAATGCAAATTAAAAATGGTCTCTTAGCCCCACCAAAAAACCCAAATCATGTGGTGGAATAGCATGTTTTAAAAAAATTTTTTTTTTGGGAATGTAATTTACGTATTAAACTTCAAAATTACATGCCAAAGGGGGAAGGTTCGGTCGTGTTTCTCGGCTCGGGCTCCCGGGCGAAATAATAAAATAAAATTTGGGAGGGATTAATTTTGGATAAGGAGTAAACAAAGATAGTTTCCCCAACCCTGTTTAAAGATCTTGACATTTTGCCTGCCCGGGTTTTATATAGACAGAAGATTTTGGTTTCTGAAGCCGTTTTTGACGATGATGCACATTTTTTTTTTTTGAGAAATTTTAGATTCCCTGCTGACGAGCAGAAAAAATTGATTGTGGTTAGAATGTTGGGGACAACCCAAACATACCGGTGTTTAATTTTTCTGTTTTAGTTAGGTAAGAAAAGACGCATTGGGGTTTAATTTTTTTTTCAAGCTACATCACTTGTTATTTTTCACACAAAAAACGGGCAGAGTGTATCCCTTGGCTTCGATTCAAAGCATCTTTTAAAGGGGGGTTTGCCCCGCGGGTGCATTTCCCCCCTGGGCTGTAGGGGGTTTACTGAAAAATTATAGCGCCAGTGAAAAGGTGCAGTCGAGTATTTTGATCGAAGAGAAAAATAGCAAAAAAATGGGAGACTTGAGAGACTTGGTAATGAGCATAAATCAGAAGAAAGCTACATGTTGAACAAGCACTGAAAGAAAATAATGATGTCTTGGAAAGATAAAACATTAAAAAATAATGTAAAAAATAAGAAAAATTGGAAATGCATATATGAAAAGTAAATCCCGCCATTCCAAAGGGCGATTTTAAAGGTTGGGCCCGAGTAATCAAATTCCATTAACACGAAAGTTGGTAGTTTGTGGGGGGGAACGTACAACACTAAAACCCCCTTTTATTACCTCAGCAACCCCTCCCGTATCTTTCCAGCCCCCGGGCCAAACCGCCCATTTTTTTTCTGTAGCCTTTTTTATAAAGCCAAACATTCTCTGTTCCCGGAAAGGAAAAACCCAAACCCCCCCCTTTGCACCCCTGGGGCCCCCATACTTGTAGCCCAAAAGTAATAAAAAACCGGAAGTTCCGGGTTGCTTTTGAACAGGGGTCTTTTGATACCCCCAACATTCCGACCCTACCCCCCCATGCACTCCACTTGTTAAATAATGTAAACTTGTTTTCAACTGAGTTGATAACATTCTTGCCACCACCTGCAACATCACAAACCCCGCAACCACTATCCCTTTGTCAACTTCTGGCACCCTCCTCCTCCGTAGCCGCTTTTCTGACTTTCAACTAATGGAGCGGAAAAGGGGGAGGGGACAAGTTTCCTTTAGCTTCGGGATGCCGGACTCACATCTGAAACCCAAAATTTAAGGACTCCAGTATTTTTTTATTGCCCGCAACGATTCTGCTTAGGAGAGATTAAAAATGTGATTACTTATCATCTGATGACCCCTATATAATAACGTATCCCCTAACAATTGTGTTCAGCTGCTGAAACAAACATACATAACGTACTTAAGTGGGCCCCGCGAGCAAATTCCAAACCCTGTCCATACCGCCATTTCTTCGGCATCTTTTCCTTTCCCCCCAATGGCATGTGTACGGCCATACCACCGCTTTCTTAAACACAACCAATTCCCCCAGTACGGGGAAAAACGGGTGTGGTACTAACAGACGCTATGGGGCCCAAAATTTGAAAAACTACATGGGTCTTCCCTTTTCAAACCACTAACTCTCCCCGAAACTTTACCCTTACTCAGAGTATAACCCATTCCTTTTCAAAAAACACCCCAAATTCCCCCCCCCCAAAACCAGACTCATCATGGACTTACCCCTCCTTTGGCGCCCAACCATCACCCCTCAGCCACGGGGTTCCTTTTCTCTGCCGGGTTTTACCTTCTCATCCTCAGAAACCAGCTACAAACCCCGGGTCAACCAATCTAAAACCTTTTACATCCAAACAAGTCAATAATTTACTGACCCAAATGCCAGACCCTGAGAAAAACCCTATGGCATTTTACCGTGGCATCAGCCAGATACAGAAGACATATTCTGCCTCTTGGAAAGATCTATACCATGTTGCCAGCATAAAGGCTGGGGATTACTTTTGGCCTATCATCAAATTAGCTCTACAAGAAGACACTGTTGTGGACATCAGTACTTACTCATCTGGGGAAGAGTTCTGCCGTCGTCTTCATTCTTGGGCCAAGGAATGCTTGGCTGAATCCTCAGTGAATATCTTCAATTCTACTCAGAGTCCTACTGAATCCGTGGAGAATTTTTATCACCGGATGTCTGCCTTATTCCAGGCCCATGGATTTGACATGAACACTAAAGCTCACAGAATCCTTTTTTCAACGGCGTTTGTTAAAGGTCTCCTTAAACCCATTCGGGATTATTTTGAAACTATTCGAGCAGAATATGCAGAGTTAACCGGAAGTCAACTTCTCTCCATTGCTAAGGCACAGACTGATTCATCCCAACAATTGAAGAAAGTTTCTAAAGTGACCCTATTTCAAGAGCTCCCACAGGGCTCTATAGCTCAGCCAGACACCATACTCTACAATCAACCAATGCAAGTTTTCCCTGGTTATCAACCTACAGACTCCAATCGAGAGAACGGTTCGCGACCTTTCCAGAACACACACCCTGGCGGACAAGGCCGAACTCAGAAAACTTGTTTTTACTGCAACCGATCCGGACATATCATGAGGCAGTGCCGCGCTAAAGCTCGTGACGACAAAAGGAATCTTGCTACCAATGGACAGCAACTACCGCAATACCCTCAAGCATATAATCAACTTCAACCTCAGTATCAAGTTTTTGAATATCAACCGTCAAGATTCAACCAACAAACACAACGCAGACCTCAGTCCTACAATAATAATCCATTCATTGGACCTCAATTTACCAATCTTAACCATAGTCAGTGCAAACAAGCATATCCTCAAGATGCGTCTTATCAACCTCAAGACTCCTCCTATCGTCCTCATCCATAGGATTCCAGCAAACCTATGTCTACCGTTTTACTCAATGCTTCAGAGAACACCACTGTTAGTCATTCTGAACCCGTGTTGACCGTCAATCTTCAAATTAATGGCCACCAACTTCCTTACCTTGTAGATACAGGTGCAGCCAGATCGGTTCTGAAAACTTCTGACATTCCACCGGACGTCATTGCTGTCATGGATTATGAGAACCCTGTGGTCCCCAAAGCTCATGTTCTTCTCAGCCAAGTACCTTCTTCAGCTGCCTACTTCACAGTCTATGGTTTCTGCAATGTCTTCTTCTGTGTCCCACTACACAAGGACTATCAATACCCTTCTGCTTTCACTTATCGTGGTACTCAGCCCACCTGGACGAGGATGCTTCACAGAACTCACCCAACCAGTTGACTCAAGCCCTGCAGGACATGTATGATATTCTCTTGTGTGCACCTGATTTTCCAACTTGTCAATCAAGCTCTTTGAGTCTTCTTCAACATTTGGCATCAATCAACTGCAAAGTCTCACAGTCCAAGTTCCAATGGTGTTCTAAGAAAGTTGTATTCCTCAGACATTGCATATCACAGGGCAGGCCAGGACTGCCCTTAGGGCAAACCCATTTCTTTGTACCTTGTGGTATTATATATATTGGACAAACGTCACGTAAAATTAAAATTAGACTTAATGAACATAAATCAAACATCCGAAGGTACAAAGAAATGGGAGGTTCGCTTCCACCAGATAAAAAAGACAACAAAAAAGACAACAAAAAAGATGTTAAAAAAATATGGAGAAAGCTCATTAGCTAGACATTTTTATGAAGCAAAACATAATGTCTGCGACCTTAAGTGGCAGGTTGTTGAACAAATATATGGAACTGACGAATCTCAGATTAATAAAAATCTCTTGCAGCGAGAAGTTTACTGGATCTTTACACTCGATTCACTCAGCCCTAATGGGCTGAATGAGGAGTGTAATTTTAATGTATTTTTATGACTTCTATGTTTAGGAGCTAATGTGTATTTTGTCTTATATTAGAAATCATGAGTAATCCAAAAGCTGGACAGACTAAATGTATAAAAAGAAGACACACCTTGTATTCGTTATGCTTGAGAAAGGGGAGGACCCGGAAACGTCGCATCAGAGCAGCATAGCACACACCCCAAACAGCCATCACAGCAGCGAGGTGAACGTTGTCAGTCAGAGCTCTGCCAGCTGCTAGTAAAGAGCACTTGGACATTTCAGTGCTGAAGATTACTTTGGATCACTCCAGACTGGAGACATATAGCCGCAAGTTATTACTTTATAGTTGCATTATGTCTTTAAGCAAGGCTTAAAGACACCAGTGATTTTCTCAGAAAAATTGAAAGTCTAGAAATTTCTGATGATACTATTCTTTGCACTTTGGATATTAAAAATCTTTATACTTGTATTCCACAGGATGAGGGAAAGGAAGCTGTCAGAGAGAAACTTATGCAGGATAGCTCCATTAGTAATCAACATTTAGCGTTTCTAATGCAAATACTAGATATCGTAACTGTCTAAAAATTATTTTAGATTTGGTAGAGACTACTACCTCCAGAAACAGGGAACTAGTATGGGATCGCCAGCCGCACCTAGTTTCGCTAATATTTACATGTCTAAATTTGAAGAAAAATTCGTTCACACTTTTGAGGACCGTTCACATGTCGCGGTTTGGCTGCGATATGTGGACGATGTCTTCTTAGTGTGGAATGGATCGGAGGAAGCCCTTAATAATTTCTTTGAATACCTTAACTTGTGTCATCCATCTATACAATTTACCATTACTAAAAATAAGGAGAAAATAGAATATTTAGATGTAGAAATAAGGAAGAATAGAAATTATTTGCAAACAACATTATACAGGAAAACTATCGATAAAAATAACCTGTTACCCAGACAGAGTTTCCATGCACCACAAATTTTCAAGGGCATACCAAAGAGTCAATTTATCCGTATAAGGAGAATATGTACGGATGATGAAGAATATTACAAAAATGCTAGTGATATGATTGACAAATTTTCACAGAAAGGATATAATAGAGAACAACTTAAAATATTGAGTGAGGAGATTGCTAAAATGAATGTACAAGAATTGAGGAAAGAAAAAATTAAAAGTAAGCAAGACAAAGATAATCTCCTATTTATTTCTACATATGATAGCCATTCTAGAATGATTAAAAACACGATTAAAAAATGGTGGAAGATTTTGCAAAGAGATCCTAAATATGGTAGATTATTTGGCATACCTCCAAAATTTGTATATAAAAAAGGTAAAAATATTGGTAACCAACTTATTAGAGCGGACCTCATTAATAATACTGCTAACAAACAACAGAGATTAGGAATTGTTCAGACAGGTACATTTCCCTGCCTGTCTTGCCAACACTGTACAGGTATCATTAAGGGCCCTAAAATCATGCATCCATTGAGGGGCCATGGGATAGACATTAGGGGCTATCATACATGTGATTCAAAAAATATAATCTACTTAATAAAATGCCCTTGTGGTATTATATATATTGGACAAACGTCACGTAAAATTAAAATTAGACTTAATGAACATAAATCAAACATCCGAAGGTACAAAGAAATGGGAGGTTCGCTTCCACCAGATAAAAAAGACAACAAAAAAGACAACAAAAAAGATGTTAAAAAATATGGAGAAAGCTCATTAGCTAGACATTTTTATGAAGCAAAACATAATGTCTGCGACCTTAAGTGGCAGGTTGTTGAACAAATATATGGAACTGACGAATCTCAGATTAATAAAAATCTCTTGCAGCGAGAAGTTTACTGGATCTTTACACTCGATTCACTCAGCCCTAATGGGCTGAATGAGGAGTGTAATTTTAATGTATTTTTATGACTTCTATGTTTAGGAGCTAATGTGTATTTTGTCTTATATTAGAAATCATGAGTAATCCAAAAACTGGACAGACTAATGTATAAAAAGAAGACACACCTTGTATTCGTTATGCTTGAGAAAGGGGAGGACCCGGAAACGTCGCATCAGAGCAGCATAGCACACACCCCAAACAGCCATCACAGCAGCGAGGTGAACGTTGTCTAGCAAGCTCTGCCAGCTGCTAGTAAAGAGCACTTGGACATTTCAGTGCTGAAGATTACTTTGGATCACTCCAGGACTGGAGACATATAGCCGCAAGTTATCACTTTATAGTTGCATTATGTCTTTAAGCAAGGCTATTTAGCCGAATGCTATTGTACGTTGTTGATATCTATTAAATTGCATACGTTTTGTAGACACATGATTATAGTGTCTGTATAGGAGTATACCTTCATTCAGACTATTGACACGAGGTGTTCAAGGAAAGCACCTGCGATTATACTCCACTATTGCGGTCTATATTTTATATACTATAGAGGTCAAAAACTGAATTATATCTCCCCCCTGGCCCTGCCTGGCTATCTCCCCCCTGGCCCTGCCTGGCTATCTCCCCCCTGGCCCTGCCTGGCTATCTCCCCCCTGGCCCTGCCTGGCTATCTCCCCCCTGGCCATCTCCCCCCTGGCCCTGCCTGGCTATCTCCCCCCTGGCCCTGCCTGGCTATCTCCCCCTGGCCCTGCCTGGCTATATACCCCCTGGCCCTGCCTGGCAATCTACCCCCTGGCCCTGCCTGGCTATACACCACTGGCCCTGCTTGGCTATCTACCCCCTGGCCCTGCCTGGCTATAGATTGCTCCTGCCTACCTATATGATGCCCTGCCTGGCTATATACCCCCTGGACCTGTCTGGCTATATACATATTGGCCCTGCCTGGCTATAGACTGCCCCTGCCTACCTATATGATGCCCTGCCTGGCGATATACCCCTGGCCCGGCCTGGCTATATACCCCTGGCCCTGCCTGGCTTTCTACCCCCTGGCCCTGCCTGGCTATATCCCCCCTGGCCCTGCCTGGCTATCTACCCCCTGGCCCTGCCTGGCTATACACCCCTGTCCCTGCCTGGCTATCTACCCCCTGGCCCTGCCTGGCTATAGACTGCCCATGCCTACCTATATGATGCCCTGCCTGGCTATATACCCCCTGGCCCTGCCTGGCTATATACATATTGGCCCTGCCTGGCTATAGACTGCCCCTGCCTACCTATATGATGCCCTGCCTGGCTATATACCCCCTGGCCCTGTCTGGCTATATACCCCCTGGCCCTGCCTGGCTATATACCCCTGGCCCTGCCTGGCTATAGACTGCCCCTGCCTACCTATATGATGCCCTGCCTGGCTATATACTGCCCCTGCCGCCTATTTTACTGGCCCTGACTGCAATTTTACGCCCCGGCCCTCCGGGCTGTTTACTGGGGACAGACCCACAAACCTTGCTAGTTATTTGGACAGCCCTTTCTAAACCTGGCATTTAGGGTGGGGCCCGTCTACCTTCAAAATTTAATGGAAAAAGGCCCCTTTTTCCTACCCAAGGGGGGCTACCTATTTACACCCACTTATCTCATTTTTTAATTTTCAAATTTTTTACGGTCTAAATACACTGTTTGGGGAATTGATAGGAAATGTGGAAGAGCAAGTGATTTGTGGAAATTTCTACAGGGACGAGTATGACCTCTAGAAGAAAACTGCTGCTTCCCCGGAGGGAGAAAGAAATGGAAGGGAACACTCATGGGGAAAAACATGGGGGTTTTGGCCAAAGGGAGACGAAAAGGAGAAGAGAACAACCCCCCATCAAGATGATGTCTCCTGTGAGCCCCTCGTCAGGGGTCATTTTACTTCTTTGATCAGTGCTGTTTTATGTGAGGGACCTGACTCTGGGGATGTGATTGGGGGGGTTGTAGTTATGTTGATGCTTTTGTTGTAGTGGGGGTTTTGTCCTGATTGTAAAGAAGTGCACCCCTGACTCTGTGATGGGGGGGTTTTCTCTGCACCATTTTTCTTTTTTACTTGTGTGTAGGGGTCTTTCACACAGAGCGGTTTTTTGGTGCTTTTTTTGAGCGTTTTTTGTGCAGAAATGTTCGCTTTAACTGCTTGCCTTTAATGCACAAAAAACGCACCAAAAAAATAAAAAACACCCCAAAAATCTCTGTGTAAAGCACCTTTTTATAGTAATTTTATTTTTGAAAGGGGCAGGCGCGAGAAAAAGGGGGAATTTTTTAAGCGGATTTGTATGGGGGTCTGGGGATTATGCCGGGGCTGATTTTTATTCCCAGTCCCCCCGTCACAGGGTACCAAGCCCTTTACCGATGTGGGGAAAAAGCCTTGATGCTATTTCTTCACCGAACAACTAAACAACTTCAAGGATATCTGGCCTCGTCATTACTGCCTAAAAATTACCCGTGCCTCCTCTTATCAATTTTACCTATTCTTTAAAGGGACTTAGTTACACAATGAACTCCGTTGAGGCACAAGATTTTTTTCAAACCCCAAAAAAAAATTTCCCAAAAGCCCGGCTCTGGAAACCGATACACACCTTTCAATTTCCCTCCTATTTTGAAGAAAAGGCCCCAGCTTCAAAAGTCCTGACACAAAAACAGGAGAGCGTTAAACCCTCTGGATACTTTTCTTGAAAGTTAGCCCTGTTGCTCGGATTGCCCCACTTGCCCAGGGTTCTTGCGACAAGATCTTCCTAAAAAAACTGAAGACATCTTTAGCCATCTGGTCAATGTTTTGGTCATCTACAAGGGATCCTAAAAACAGTCGCAGCAAACTATCTCAGAAACGGCACCATCTCCGTTAAAAACCCCTTTTACTTTCCTGAAAATGTCACTTTGAAGGATTTACAACTCTCAACCCAGCCACCTGCTTCCTGAAGAAAAGATAAACATTACACAGATGAAGACCAACTGCCACGGATGAACCTCTTCAGACTGTTTTGAAAAAAAACGGGGGCAAAACCCCCTTTTCCCTACGTCCTACTCCAAGTTGGGACCCAGCTAGTCTTTTTCAAAGTGATCCAGTTGCGGACATAAAGGGACTTTCCATACGGGATTTTTTGTGGACCTTGCAAGAAACGGAAAGGGCTGCATCTTTCCCTTCGAGAATGCCACCCCAAGAAGGTGAATCGGGGCTGTACGGAAGTTTTGTAAGTTTCCCGAAGAGAAACCCATAACATATACACGACTCACCTATGATTTTGGGCCTGAAGGGGGGCCCTTGGAGGTTCCAACAGCTATGAAAGCCCATCAAAATCAGAAGCCATTCCAAATCGGTGCATGCTCTCCAATTGCCAGCTCAAGGGCCGTTTTGAAGACTTAAACCCCAGGGAAAAATGGAGACGGAATTGAAGGCACCTACAGGCAGACTGGGTGCAAAGGCCACGCTCTCTTCCCCGAATTCGAGAGGAAGCAGGGTGCTGATATGGCTGACCAGAGCAGAGAAGAAATAAAAAAATGGGGAAGAAAGAAAAAAGAATGTGAGAAGAAAAAGGGGAAGGTAAGAAGTAAAAAAGGTGAGAAAAGAAAGAAAGGGAAAAAAGAAATGAGAAGAAACAAGAAGGAAAGAAAGAAGGTGAAAAAAAAGAAGGGAAAAAATCAGAGGGGAACAAAAGAAAAACCAAGACAAGATGCATTGAAACCAGGTTTAACCCTTTTAGACAATCTCAAACACCTGAACAAACCCGAAGAAAGGAAAGGGGGAGGAATTGGGACAAGATAGACTTTGTTTTCCAAGGGCTTATATCCATGTAGTACAAAAGGGGCTCATGTACTCCCCCAGAGGAAATAACCAGATGATTTCTTCAACAACAAGAAAACCACCCCCCAGAATTTCATTATCAACATTAAAACCTTTCCACGGACCCCAATAACCATTAATTCCCAAGAGTGGAAAAACAAGTAGTGGTGGTGGATATTTTCTCAGGGGGCCTGAAGTCTACCATTTACCAACAGACGCCAAATCCCTGTGAAGAAAATATTTACGAATTGATATGCAAAATTTGGGGATCCCTGAGGTTATTGAATCTGGCCCAAAGGGCCCTTCCTGCAGAAGTAACCAAAGACATTTTTGGAAAATGCAGGGGGTGACCTCGGGCCCCACACTCCCTTTACCCCGAATTCACAGGGAAAATGAAAAAAATAACCCACTCTGAAAACAAAAATTTTGAAATAGCAAAAAAAACATCTTCTCTGGCCCAGATCCTACCCCATTGCATCCTCTGTCGAATACCCTAGGTAGCCCCCCACGGTCTCACTCCTCAGGAATGTTTTCCTTTCCCCCCCAGATTGGGAGGTTTCACACAAGAATTTAGTGCAGGGGAAAGATACCTTGAAAATAAAGTTATAAACTTGTAAGAATTGAAAAAAGCAGCCCTAGTGTTCTCCTCCATTCCAGTCCGACTCTGTCAGAGTACATTTGGTGACTTGTTGGGTGCAGAAACACGTCGAGATTTTCTGGACCCCCGATTTGACCCCCAAAGTCCCTGATGTCCCCAACCTCAAGAAACTTTAAGGGAAGACCCCCCTGGGTGTACGCTTCACCTGCAGAAAGTGACTGGACCAATAAATCTCATAACTTTTCGTATCCTTTCATATGTTTCTAGTCTGGATGTGGAAAAAATCAAAAATGGACAACCAAAGGGGTGCCTGAAAGAAAATTAAGGCTAGGGACTAGTCAAAGGGTTTGAATCACTTACGCCCCCGTAACAACAACAAAAGTAGAATGGGTAAATTAATCTAGAGCACGAAAAAGCTGACAAAGGAAAAGGTCGTCTTAAACCCTACACTTAAAAAACGCCAACAACAATTTTGGGAAATGTATCTAAAATAAACTTTTTTTTCAATAAGATTAAAAATTCCAAGAGCAAACAAAGCCCAAAACACAATCAAAAATGCCATAAAAAGTGGTTTGGGATTTTAACAATATCATGTCCCATTACAATCTACATATCTACCATAGGCCCCCACCTAGCAAAAATAGGGGGACCCCCTCCAATAAAGAGCGACCCTGTACAGGGAACCAGCCCTATATGCCCAAACCCCTTTTTACCCATACTGGTGAGTACAATCAAAAAACTCAGTTAACAATAATTCCCCAAAATTTTTTACCTTACTTTGTGGCGTCATCAGGGGCTTAAAAAAGCCAGTAAAATGAGAAAAAGCTCGGTTTCGTTTAAAGGCCAAAGAACCAAGACATCTAAAGCATATGGCTCCGTTCTATAGGATTTTTTAAACTTTTGAAATAAAAATTTTTAAATTTGATACACTTTCCCTAATTGTTGTTTTAGCCTAAATTAACCCCATTATGATCATAGAGGTTAAAAATTTCACCCGAGATCCTTACAAGGGATAGCTGAACAATTTAAAGGGCCCCTCCAAACAGATCTCCGGGAAACAATGGGTTGAGATTGTAAACAAACCATTTTATCCCCTCCGGGGACTACCTGAGGGGGGGACTGGCGGGGTGGCAACTCTCATCCTTACCATCAAAGGGTCGGGGAGGAGGCCGGGGGGTTGCTTTGGGTTTCGCCCCCTTGGACAAGCCGACAGTGGTTCGTGGGGTTCAACACCCTTTCACCTGCTGTCAAGGGGGACCCCTTTAAACCCTTTTGTTCAGTTTTTGGTAAAGCATCAATCACCCTTCCCCCCTAGGGGGGGTGTTGAACAGATTTTTATTTTTTTCGGGGGACTGTCTAGTTGGTAATTGAAAGGAATAAAAATCAAAAGTCTGTTTCCTCATTATATTCTTATTAAGCTCATCAGATAGTTTGTTAAACTGCTTTTACTGCTATACATCCTTATCGAACTATCAGATATCTCTCACACAGCTTTCCTTGAGACAGAGGCATTGCCTGTTAGAAGCAAGAAAGTCAAGGATTTCCTCCTCCCCCCAGATTATACAGAGGAGAGCTTCGGAATGTATTATATCAGCTAATGCTTCATACGTACATGCAAATTATAACTTGTCTCTTAGCGACCACCAATTAACCAATCATGTGGTGATAGAATAGTCATGTGATTAAAAAGTTCTATTGGAATGTAATTTACTGTTATTAAACTTCAGATTACATGTCCGATACGGAAGGTGTCGGTCTTGTTTCTCGAGCTCTGGCTGCCGGCAGCAATAATAATAATATAATTCGGAGGAGGCATTTAATTGGATAAGGAGTGGAACAAAGATAGATTCCACATCTGATTTAAGCATCTTGACAGAACGACTGACCTTTGTCAAGATGAATCAGGCGTGGATCGGCCAGGATTTCCACACACCAATGCCTTAAGCGTCAGACTACATCAGCCATGACGCCTCACCCAAACTGTGAGAAATGAGTCTGGGTTCAAACTACCTGCCTCAGCCACTATTCTGATGCCGCCACCCACCTGATGCCACACATCTGCTGACAATTTCTCCATCTGCCACCAACCATCTTTACCAGGGACTGGTATTGCCACCCACCTCCACACTCATTGTGCCACTCTATGACCTCATGCTGCTGCTGCTGTTGCTGGTGCCGTGACATCCACACTGTGTCATTGTGCCACTCTGTGGCCTACTCCAGTTTTTGCCACCTCCAGAATGTCATTTTGCCACTGTCTGACCTCATGCTGCTGCTGTGGCTGCTGCCGTGACCTCCACACTGTGTCATTGTCCCACTCTGTGGCCTACTCCTGTTTGAGCCACCTCCAGAATGTCATTGTGCCACTCTCTGACCTCATGCTGCTGCTGCCGTGACCTCCACACTGTCATTGTGCCACTCTGTGGCCTACTCCTGTTTTTGCCACCTCCAGAATGTCATTGTGCCACTGCCTGACCTCATGCTGCTGCTGTTGTGACCTCCACACTGTGTCATTGTGTCACTCTGTATCCTACTACTGTTTTTGCCACCTCCAGAATGTCATTTTGCCACTGTCTGACCTCATGCTGCTGCTGTGGCTGCTGCCGTGACCTCCACACTGTGTCATTGTGCCACTCTGTGGCCTACTCCTGTTTTTGCCTCCTCCAGAATGTCATTGTGCCACTGTCTCACCTCATGCTGCCGTGCCCTGCACACCGTGTTATTGTGCCACTGCCTGACCTCATGCTGCTGCTGCCGTGCCCTCCACACTGTGTCATTGTGCTACTCTCTGACCTCATGCTGTTGCTCCTGCCGCCGTCACCTCCACTCTCTGTCATTGTGCCACTCTGAGGCCTACTCTTGTATTAGCCACCTCCAGAATGTCATTGTGCCACTCACTGACCTCATTCTGCTGCTGCCATGACCTCCACACTGTCATTGTGCCACTCTGTGGCCTACTCCTGTTTTTGCCACCTCCAGAATGTCATTGTGCCACTGCCTGACCTCATGCTGCTGCTGTTGTGACCTCCACACTGTGTCATTGTGTCACTCTGTATCCTACTACTGTTTTTGCCACCTCCAGAATGTAATTTTGCCACTGTCTGACCTCATGCTGCTGCTGTGGCTGCTGCCGTAACCTCCACACTGTGTCATTGTGCCACTCTGTGGCCTACTCCTGTTTTTGCCACCTCCAGAATGTCATTGTGCCACTCTCTGCTGCTGCTGCCGCCGTCATGCTGCTGCTGCTGCTGCCGTCACTAATGTTGCCACCTGAGCTCTCAGCTTGTTTTTTTCCAGCTTTTGCTGGCATGACTTTATCAGGCTACATTCCCGCTTGAGTTTTTTGGTCAGTCTTGCCATCTTAAGTGCCCAGGGAATTTTATAGTGAAGCGATTCTAATAGCGGCGGCAGTCATGTGCGTGTCATACTAAAACACAACATTGTATGAAGCCCAAACCAAGCTCCCTCTGCATATTTAAGCATGGCACAACGTTCTAAAGCACCCTGCAGGCTCTGTGCAGCCTGGAAATAGCTGTTTTTTAACGTGATTCGTCCCGAAGTAATTCGGACCAAATTTAATTTTGTCGGGAAATTCGGTGAAGTGACCGAACCGAATTTTTGAGAAATTCGCCCATCTCTAGAGTCATTACAGACAAACGCATCCGGCTTTCCACAGATAATGTTGATCGTTTGACTTTCATCAAGATGAATCAAGCAATGATCATTTCTTACTGCAATTTTTATTCTCAGGTCCCCTGGTTTTGCGGTGAGGAGACTATAACACACACCAATTGTACAAGATTTCATGAAAAAAAATGTATTCCATTTACTCACCATCTTTAAAAATTTTCGCATTGTCAATGGTTTTGGGGTCATGGTGCTGTGAGATACAGCCATAATCAAGGTCCTTTGGAACAGAAATGTGGCTTCTAAGTGGCATTTCTCCCTCACAATTTTTAACAGTGGCTGAGAAGTCATTTTTATTATTTTTTGGTTCATGCTGCTGTGAAATCAAGCTATACCACAAGTCCTATTTTAAAAAAATGTGTCCAGTGCACCACTGTGAAAAGGGAAATGCCACCCTTTGGAGCAACTTTTAAAGGGGGATATCCCTGTGCAAAAATGGGGTGCACATGCACTTTAGAACCCGGATCCGGGGATCAAAAATTTGGCAAGGGGGCACACTGAATCCATTCCCAATTTAGAAGCGAGCCGGCTGCCAAGGGAAAAAATCACTCCAGGTGTAGATACTGGGGGGGGTTTGGTACATGGAGGTGCGGGAAAAAAGGCAGCGAATGGGAAAACGGGAAGAAAGAAGGGAAAGGGGGGAAAAAGGTTTAAAAGAGGCTTAGTCCTAAACGGTACACCCCCCAAAAATTTTGAAGATTGGGGGTTTGGAGGGGGAGGGTCGGTTCAAAAAATAGCATTGCTGCAGCAAGACATTACCCCTGCCCTGCCCCCATAAGATGGGGAAATAAAGGAGTGCGGGGTCAGGCTAGAAAATTTGCTAGTATTTGGGGGGGACTCAATTATTGGGGCCCCACAGACAGGGCAATTTCTGCCACAAAGACCGGGGATCGTCAAACCCAAGTTTTTTTTGTTTACCGGGGGCCCCGGGGTTTCGAATTTTCGGGGGATGGGGTTGACAGTTTGCTGGGGTGGGGCTGGTGAGAATCCAGTGTCATGGTCCCCCATTGGCCCCAATGACAAAAGTTAGAGGTAGGTGGAGTGCCCCTTAAAAACGATTTCAGGGACTGGGGCCCAAAAAACTCAGGGAAAGGACCTCCAAGGTAATATTTTTCAGAAATATTCCCCTTTTCCCACGAGCCACCCAGAGAGGCAGGGGGGAGATTAGAGAAAGAAAAAAGGGGTGGCTAAAAATTTTGGTGTAAAAAAAGAGGGATTTGGGTTTTTGGAGAACTGGGCCCGGGACTTCGGGTCTTGGCTAAAGACTTTTTTTGCTGGGGAAGGGGGCTGAAACCTAAATGGGGGATTTTGGGGCTGTTTGGGGGGCAAAATGGACAGGAAGTTGGAGGAATATTTAAATTTGGAACTGGGGAGGGGGTAACTACAAAATTTTAGCATGAAAGATAGTGAAGTTTTGAGAGCTGGGAATTAGGAAAAAACAGGGGGGGGGAGTGGGGGGGAAGGGGGTGAAAAAAAATAGATAAAAAAAAATTCAGGGAAAAAAGGAAATTTAAAAATAAAAAAATCTTTTAAATTTGCATGCTGCCAATGCCGGGGGTCTGACCAACAAAATTAAGGAACTAGAATTTATTAATAGCTGAAGAAAAAATAAATTGGGTGGGGATAACTGAGACTGGCTGGACGAGAGCTACAAACCGGGGGCGGTTAATTGCAGGATTACAGTCTTATTTAAAAAAGGATGTAAAGGGGGGAAAAAGGGGGGGGTTTTCTGTCTCTTATGTAAAACCTGTCTGAAGCCAACACTGCGGGAAAAATTTTTTGGTACAGGTAATGAACTTTGGGGAAAACATTTGGGTAAATAAGGCTGGGGTAACGAATAAAAATAATAAAAAATAGGGGTCGTATAAGGCCCCCAAATTAACAAAAAACCCATGGAAATGAAAATTCCTCAGGCAAATAGATAAAGGCGGCTAACCCAAATGAGGTTTTTTAAAAATTGGGCGACTTTAACTATCCAGACATAAATTGGGGAAAATTGAAGTTGTAGTTTTAAAAGGGGAAACAGGTTTTTCAAAAAATAATGTTTAAATTACCTTGCCAAATGGGGGCGGGAAACCCCGATTTAGGGGAAAGGGGCCCTTCTAGCCCCAAAAATTTTAAACTAAAAACCCTGACAGGTAACAAAGGTTCGGGTTGGGGGCCCCTTAGGAATAGGGGCCCAAATAAAAATAATAAATTTCCTTTTTTCCCTTTCAATAGGGGTTTTTTTGTAAAAGGAAAGCCACAAAACACTAAATTTTGGGGAAAGGCTAATTTTTTTTTCTGCTTAGGGGGGCCCCCTAAACCGTTTTTGGACTGGGACAAATGTTTTTTAAATAGGGCAGAACTTATACTAAATGGGATTTTTAAAAAAAACCCATCCTAGGTACCATGTGAAAAGGTTACTTTACCTTTGGAAATAAAAAAATTAAACGGGAAAAAACCCCCAATTTGGATAAACGGGGATTTAAAAGAGGCAATAAAAAAAAAAAAGAAAGCTTTTCAACTACAAAACGGGAGGGCGGGTGAAGAGGCACTAAAAAGCTATGGGGAAAAAAATAAATGTGTAAAATAAGGATAAAGGAAGCAAAGCTGGAGAGGAAAGACATATTCAATAAAAAGGGTAAAATTTAACCCCCAAAATATTTTTTAACTTTTAAAATTTAGAAAAAAGATTAAAACGGAAAATGTTGGCCCCCTTTTGAAAAATATAAGGGAGAGCATTTGGGAGGGCGATGAGAAAAAAAGAACCAAAACGTTTTAAACACTTTTTTTTTTTCCCACTGTTTTTAACCGGGGAGGATGCCCCTTCCTGTTAAAACAGAGGGATTTTGGAAAAACTCCAATTTTAAAATTTTCTTGTCAAACCCCAGGAAAAAGGGCCCAGCTCCGCCCAAAGGAAAGTTTAAAATAGAAAATCCCCAGGTCCAGTTGGCATACACCCAACCGTTTTAAAAAAGAGAGTTAATTTGTTTTGTCATAGTTTGGCCCTATTTTTAAATATTCAGGGAAATGTTAATAAGGGGGGTATGTCCCAAAGGATTGGGCGAAATAAGAAAATTGGGTCCCAATATTAAAAAGGGGGTCAAAAAGGGACCAGGAAACTATGGGCCCCATTAAGTTTAAAACCTCTTTTTTGAGGAAAAATGTTTGAAGGTTTTCTCAAGTTTGCTATCCTGGGGGTATCCACTGACAATAAATGTTTTTAACGCCTTCCCGCATGGGTTCATGAGAGGATCGGTACCCGTCAAAACTAAACTCATCAGCTTTTTATGAGGAAGTTTAGTGCCTTTGACAGGATCGGGGTGGGCATGGATGTCCCTATATCTAATTTTTTTAAGAAAAAAAAAATTTATAAAGGGGCCACAAATAAAGGTTGGTTTAAAAAAATTTAGAAAAGCTTGGAAATGGGGGAAAATGTGTGCAAGTGGGGGAAGTAACTGGCTCCTGATAAAAAAAACAAAGGGTAGTAATTAACGGTAAATACCAGACTGGATCGCTGTTACTAGTGGGGTAAAACAAAGGGGCAGTAATTTGGGGCCCCATCCTCTTTTAAAAAATTTTCATTAATGATCTTACACAGGGGAAAAACACAGTAAAAATATCGATCTTTGCAAAACGGGTACTAAGCTTCCCGTAAAGTAAACAACACAAAGAAGGGTTAAAATTTATTACAAAGGGAAAACTGGATAAAATTTTGGGGGCCTGGGGAAAGGGAAATTTCCCCTGAGGTTTAACACTGTTTAAAAGCCAAGGTTATGCAATGGGGAAGAAAAGGGGAAAACCATTTACCTTTTTTAAAATGGTTTAAAATGGAAAAAACGGGTAAAAAGGGGACATGGAGAAGGAAAATTTGGGGGAAAACCGGTGGACAGTAAAAAAATTTTTAATTGTTTGCAAAACCCCAGGGTCAGGCAAAACAGCAGGCCCAAAAGGAAAAAAGGATCCTGGGGGGCAATTTAAAAAGGGGGGGATGCCCCCTTTATGAGAAAAATTTATTCTTCCCCCATTAAAACAAAAATCCATTTTTGGGGTTTGACCCAAAAACATGGAAATTTTTGGGGGTTTTCAGGGTTTTTTGGGGACCAGGGGCACAGGAAAGACATTGTAGAGCTTGAACAGGTACCAAAAGGGGGGAAACAAAAAAATTAAAGGATGGGTTTGGGCTACGGGACACAGAAAGATTGGCAAAATTAGGGTTATTTAGTTTAAGAAAAGAAAGGGGTTCGGGGGGACAAATAAAAATATGTTTAAATACATCAAAGGTCAATATTTGAATTTTCTCCCAAAATTTATTTTTACAAGGGTTTTAAACTAGAACAAGGGGGCTTTCCTTTAAAGGTTTTTGAGGAAAAGAAAGTTTCTACATAAACATTTGAAAGGGGTTCTTTACTTAAGAGCAAGTGAGACAATGGAAATTTTTTGGGCCCGAAGGGGTGGCAGGTGAATTCCCAAAAACCCAGGGTTTAAAAAGGGTTTGGATGCATTTCTGAGCGAAAAAATATAACAAATTTTTAGTGACTAGGGTTCGGAGAGGGGGGCCCTTGATTTCCCGGGGTTTTTCTGATTGCCAGATTGGGGGTCAGGAAGGAATTTTTTTTCCCCAAAAAGGGACCAAATTTGGGTTCTACCTCTTGGGGGGTTTTTTCCCTTTCCCCTGGGTCAACACCTTAGCACCCAAAAAGGGGGGAACTAGATGGACCGACTTTTTCCCTTTTTTTTTTCCCTTTCAAACTATGAAACTATGAAACTATGGTTTTTTTAACAGACAAATTTTTTCTTCACAATTGTCAAGACTGGCCAAAGGGGCCCTGTTTTGAATTTTTTTTGGGGGATTTGCGTGACAACAGCCATACGGGAAGGGTTTCCCCAAATTTTAAAAAAAGTGTTTTTTTTTAAAGACATTTAAATTTTTCACAATTGTCCCAAAAAGTGGCTGAAGGATAAGTTTTGAAATTTTTTGGGGGGGGGAAAAGGTGCTGTCAAAAACAGGAATAGGTTTGGTACTGTTTAATTTGGGCACATATTGCAAAATGACTTGTTTTTGCAAAAATCTTTTTTAAAAAAGCTAGAAAACCCTGTAGTGGGGACAACCCCTTTAATCAAAAAAAAAGGAAAAAAAACCCAAAAACCCTATTTGGGGTTCCATCCTATTTTTAAAAAATTTTTTACTAAAAATTAAAAAATAAAAAAATTTTCATGTTAAAAAAAAACTTGGGGAAAAAAATTTCCTCTTAATTGTACAAGGGAAAGGGACAGGGAAGGGCTTGACCCCCGATGTAGGTTATTCGGGGGACATTTGGGGTATGGAGCACGGATAAGAACAAAGGAAAAAGAGACAATTTCCGAAAACGTTTTAGTAAAAACAAGAAAAAGAATGCCCAAAAAAAAGGGCCAAACCCGGGTGGAACAGGAGCGTCCCCCAACCCGCATTTCCAAGTGAACTCCCAAATTTGGGCCCCACTCATTCAGAGGGGGAACGCTAAACCCCGGGGCTTGACTTGGTTTTTACTGAGGGGGCTGGAAAGGGCTTACCTCACACTTATGCTTTTGGGACTCCCGGGTTCAGCCCGACTGTTTTTTGTTGCTGGGGTCTAAGGGCATTTTTTTCTGTGTTTAAAAGATGACGGGGCGCCAGAAATGCCTCTCACCAAAACCCATATAACTCCGGCCCCCGGCAGCTGAACCTGGTTTTTAATAGATGACAGAAGCTAGTGGGCTCTCCCCCCACCCATGTAAAATTGGCCCCGGCAGGGTGAACCCCCGTGTTAACAAAATGACTGAACCGGGAGCATTGGCTCTCACTTTTTTAGGGGGAAAACAGGGAAAACTTCAAATTTCTCTAAAAAAAAAGATTTTGAAAAAAATGATTTTTGGAGGGTTTAAATATGTCAAAAAGGGCTCCGGGCTTTTGGGAAAACCAAATTTCACAATTTTTAAGGGGTTAAAATTTTCTGGGGGTGGAGTCACTATGGGGGCTCATCATTTGTCTCCAGGGGAGTCTGTCCTAAAACACTGAAAAAAGGAGTTGGAGGGAAAAAAGGGAAAACCAAAGAATTCTTTTTGGGTGAATCACTCCCCAGAACCACGAGGGCAAATGTCTTCTCCAAAATAAGAAGGTTTTGGGGATGATTTAAGGAAAATTTTTATTACTTATGGGGTTTTGGGGAAAAATTTAAAAATCCACGCTTTTAAAAAATACCTTTTAAAATTCAGGGAAGGGGGTTTAAAGTTGTTTGTTATCACATTGAAAAAAAACAAAAGATAATAAAGTAAAAACCCATAAATAAAACTTCCCCACATCAATTTTTTGTAAAACCCAAAAATTTTTTTACCAAAAAATATCTAAATGACCCGTCACTGTAAAAAAATAGCATAGTGCCCTTTGTGATCTTTTGGGTTTAAAAAGAAATTTTGGGGGGCATGCTGTAGTAAAAGGCAAGGGGATAGTCAATGTCCAGTTCAATAAAATTGGGGGGGGGGGGGTTTAAAAACTCCTTTTTTTTCCCGCAATTTTTTAATCTGGGGGTCATGCAGGGTTTGGGGCTTTATGATGTGGCCCAGGACAAAGGGATAGTCAATGTCCATTTTAAAATAAAATGGGGGGTTGAAAAACCCCCTTTTTCGGCAAATTTTTAATTTGGGTCAGAAGGTTTAAAAGGGCATTCTTTTCATCCAGGACAGGTATTTGTCAATGTCCAGTTCAACCCAAAATGGTAGTTGAAAGTCTCCTTTTTCACAAATTTTTTAATTGGGGGGCTGCAGGTTTTGGGGGCTCATGCTGTGGCCCAGGACAGGTTTTAGTCAATGTTTCCCTTCAACAAAATGGTGGTTGAAAGACTCCCCTTTTTTCCGGGACTTTTTAAATCTTTTTTGGGGGGGGCATGCCCGGTTTGGGGTCATGCTGTGGGCCCCGGAAGGGTTTTGCAATGTTTCAGTTCAATTTAAAAAGGTGGTTGAAAGAGTCCTTTTTCCGGGGCTTTTTAATCCGTGGGTTTAGACAGGTTTAATGGTTTCCGCGTTTCCAAAGGGCAGGCCCCCATTTGGGCAGCTCAAACGGTCCCTTAGCTCATGGATCGCCACTTTTGGTAAGGAAAAAGCCACCCCCAATACTAGGCTTCGTTTAACAAATAGCCCAGCCAGCTTTATTGTCGGCCCCAAAGGGTACAGCAAAAAAAAATATACAATTAAAACCCTGGGGCCCTCTTTTTTCCAAAAACTTAAAAAAAATTAAAATACTGCCCCCTCTCTAATGTGCACCTTTTTCCTACTGCCACACCCCCCAAAACCATTTTACCAGTTTATTGCTGGGGCCCCGCTTTTCCCGGTCAGGCTGCTGGGTTGCCCAAACCTAGGGGGTAAAGCTTCCTTTTTCCAAAACCTTTTTCTGCTCCCGGATACCAAGTAGCAACCCCACCCCCCCGTTCCCCTTGGAGTAACAACTTTTTATAGGCCCCTTGGGCCTTTCCAAAAGCCTTTCCTGGAACAAGGGGAGTAGGCACCCACCCAACACTTTGCCTACTCCCAGTAAGAGTCATCCTGGAATGGCTGGAACAGCCACACTAACTACGAATGGTTGTCAACCGCTTACTATGGCTGGGCAAAATTTCCCCGCATCTTTTCCCAATCCACCCAAAAAAAAGGAAACTTTGACAACATGTAGCCTGCGGGATCTTGCTGTATCCCCAAAGGTGGGGAGAAACATGTGACCCCCTGGGTTTCTTGCCTTTTATTCCACCCCCCCAAACCCCTCTTTGGGTAAGGGGGGTAGATCTTTTTCACCCCTTTTTCCCGCCTTTTTCCCGGGGGCCAAAAATTTCCCACACAGGGGAGCCGTCGTACACAACTTAGGTTGCACTTGGGTTTCTTGGGGAAAACACCCCCCTTTTTCTCAGGAAATTTCCCCCTTTTCCCCCCCCTGTTTTTTAACACCCCGGGAAACATATATTCCATTTCCCGCCCGAACAGCCCAAGGGGTTTTTTTTTTTCACTCCAATTTAACTTTTTTTTTCTGGGGGGAAACCCGACACCCAAGAACAACATCTCCCCTACATCTTCAGGGGCAAGATGAAATTGTCCACATACAGCTCAGGTTTGGGCTTATTCCATGCATTCACCCCTCAATGGGCAACAGACAATTCATATCCCCATACGACAGGTAGCACAACCCACACACACCCTGCAACAAGGATGTCCCTATGTCACCACCTTCAACACACATGCTGGCATTCACATGGTTACTACTGACTGTGTTTAGCCCGTTTTCTGCAGCACCATGTCAAGATATTTCCTCCACATCCCCTGTAACCATCTCCGGGGTACTGTTGACAACTGTTACATATAGTAAAGCCTTACAGTTTAACTCCGCTTCATTACTGGGGACTTCTTTATCATCTGAGGGTTTAAACACGCTCGACTTCCCATCAGTGGCACATGAGCAAACCATCCTCTTTGCTGTGTTGTGCAGCTCACTTTTTCCATCCCTACTGTCATGCAGTCTTTGTGGCCGTTGCAGTCAGGGGCATAACTAGAGAAGCCTAGGCCCCATAACAAGCTTTTGGATGGGCACCCCCCGCCTCCCCAACCACAAACATTTACCAGGGCCTCTTAGGTCATGCAATCACTAGATAATACGAGGAGTGAACACCTCCCCATAGATTTCACCATCATACCACTACCAGACAAATCCTACTATACCCAGATAAACATTACCAATAGTGCTACTTCATATGGACCTTTTTATACCGCAAGAACATGACCACAAATTACCACCAAACAGAGGCTGAATAATACCCCTATATTATTACTGAATAAAGATCTCTATATTAAAAAGACCTATATTACCGCCATTTAGTGACCATATAGTCGTATATACCGGTGTACAAAGGTGCCCTACAGACTGTATATTACCTCCATACAGTGGTAGATACCAATGTACATAGGTGTCCTACAGACTGTATTTTACCACGATACAGTGATATATCTACCATATAGTGGTAGATATGTGTACATGACCTCTGCTGACATATAAGTGATTACAGTGCAGTTACATCTTGAGACTCACAGGTGACGTTTCTCTGACGAGTCGTTGACTTTCTCTTTTGTTCTGCATCCAGTCCAGACCGCCATGATGACTTCTCCTGGCCACTACTTGTCCATACAGATTTAGACACAAATATCTTAGAATCCTCACTTTTCCAGCATCTCCCTCACTGTCCCCCCCTCTGTACAATCTTCCCATGGGTGAGAGAGCGGGTACAGGTCATGGCTTTGGGGCCATATAGGCAAGCAGGGTTCAGGTAGGCTATATAGGGTCATGCAGAAAGGCAAGGTTCAGGTCGGCTATAGAGGGTCATATAGGTAGAAAGGCAGGGTCTTGTCGGCTATCGGGGGGGTCTTTTCTGTATCCAGATAGGCTCAGGTTGACTATCGGGGGTACAGGTAGGCTACAGGGGGGTCACATATGTAGCCAGGCAGGGTTATGTAGGCTATAGGGGGGTCAGGAAGGCTATAGGGGGGTCATATTCGTAGCCAGGCAGGGTCAGGTAGGCTATAGGTGGGTCAGGTAGGTAGGTCTGGTAGGTAGCCAGGGTCTGGTAGATAGCCAAGCAGGGTCAGGTAGGTAACCAGGGTCAGGTAGGTAACCAGGGTCAGGTAGGTAGCCAGGTTCTGGAAAGGAGCCAGGCAGGGTCAGGTAGGTAGACAAGGTCTGGTAGGTAGCAGGCAGAGTCTGGTGGGTAGCCAGACAGGGTCAGATAGGTAGCCAGGGTTAGTTGCGTAGCCCAGCAGGGTCAGGTCGTTAGCCAGTGTCTGGTAGGTAACCAGGGTCTGGTAAGTAGCCAGGCAGGGTCAGGTAGGGTCTGGTAGGTAGCCAGGGAGAGTCAGGTAGGTAGCCAGGTAGGATCAGGTACGTAGCCAGGCAGGGTCAGGTACGTAGCCAGGCAGGGTCAGGTACGTAGCCAGGCAGGGTCAGGCAGCCAGGCTACTTTAATATAAAATAAAATAAGAAATCCCTTACTCACCTGCCCCACGCTCCCTCACAGCTCAGCTCCCGGGTAGTCTGTGCTTGGCACAGGCGGTGCGCTGATATGACGTGATATGACGTCATCGCGTCGCCCACGTCAGCACTGTGCGCCGGCGCCTGCTAGGTTTAAGGCCTAGCAGGCAGATTAGCAGAGCAAAGCTAACACTGGGTGGTCCTGCGCCTGAGAGTTTGGGCCAGAGGGCCCCGCAGCTTTGCACCCACCAGCAGTGAACTGTTATGTTCACTACTGGAGGACGCAGGAGCAGAGCTACCAGGGCAGCAGACATGTCAGCAGCTGCTTTGGGGCCCGGGCCCCCTAAGAGCCCGGACCCCGTTGCAGCTGCTACGTCTGCTACCCCTGTAGTTACGCTCCTGTTGTAGTAAAAGCGACTGGAAATACAGCAAGAATTGGAGCAAGTGAACTCAGCTGCACTACTCTGTGAAGTATACCTCACGATAATGTTTGTGAATATTTTTGCTGGGAAGCATTAGTTCAATGTATGGCAAGTTGATGTGCAGTTAATGTCTTTTTTCTTCCTATGATTTAATTATATATTATATATATATATATATATATATATATATATATATATATATATATATATATATATATATATATATATATATATATATACCACACATACACATGGTGACCTCTATAAAGTGGGTCCCTGCACTATGATGCAGCACGGCATGGTGGCCACCATCGCAGCGAAAGCAACAATAGTAAGGAGGAAAACAATCCAGTGGTCCAACAACACCATTGCTGCCAGTCCTAGCCCCCTGGCTCTGGGTCACATCACCCCACAAGCACTGCAACACAGTAACAATGGCTGTCACACAACAAAAAAAAGCAAGGATCACAAACGCTCATCTTTCCATGGGCTTCCAGCTAGCAGACTGAAAAAGGGGGTAGTGGCCATTATTCATGCTACTCCTAATTAAAAACACCTGGGTCAAACTGGGAGGATATATAGGTATTTGCTATAGGTATAAGTATTTGATACACTGGCAATTTTGCAAGTTTTCTCATCTACAGAGAATATAGAGGTCTGTAATTTTTATCATAGGCACACTTCAACTGTGAGAGACAGAATCTAAAAAAAAAAAAATCCAGAAAGTCACATTGTATGATCTTTAAATAATTTGCATTTTATTGCATGAAATAAGTATTTGATACAATAGAAAAACAGAACTTAATATTTGGTACAGAAACCTTTGTTTTAAATTACAGGTCAGACATTTCCTGTAGTTCTTGAACAAGTTTGCAGACACTGCACAGGGATTTTGGACAACTCCTCCATACAGATCTTCTTCAGATATTTCAGGATTCAAGGTTATCACTGTACTGCATTGAGTTTCAGCTGACTCCAAAGACTTTCGATTGGGTTCAGGTCTGAAGACTGGCTATGCCACTTTTTAGGTGCCCTGGCTGTGTGTTTCCGGTCAATGTCATGCTGGAAGATCCAGCCACGACCCATCTTCATTTTGTTGGCCAAAATCTCGCTGTACATGGACACATCCATCCTCTGTACAATACTGTGCAGTTTTCCTGTCCCCTTTGTATCTGACCACATGACCTTCTCCCTTGCCTCCTCTGGATCATATAGATGATCAATGGTGAACTTCAAACAGTCCTGGACATGTGCTGGCGTGAGCAGGGAAACCTTGCGTGCCCTGCAGGATTTTGACTCATGGCGGTGTAGTGTGTTACTTATGGTAATCTTTGAGACTGTGGTCCAAGGTCTATTCAGGTCATTGAACTGTGTAGTTTTGGGCTGATTTTCAGAATCATCTTTACCCCCCCGAGGCGAGATCTTGCATGAGGCGCCAGAACGAGGAAGATTGACAGTCAACATATGTTTCTTCCATTATCTCATAACTGTGTAAATGGAGTTATTAGGGGCGGAGTTATTAAGGGCGGGGTTATGAACGGGGCTGGATGTTTAGAATCACACACAAAGAAAACCCCCCCAATAAAGTGTATACTGTGTCATTTGTAGGTATAATATGGGGTAACCAGTATTTTATAACAGCAGACTGATTGTCAGCTCTGTGAGTCAGTATTATATTAATGCTGATCCACAGAGCTGACAGTCAGTCTGCAGTAATATTGATCAGCATTATACATATATATATATATATATATATATATATATATATACAGATACGCACACACAAACATACATACGCACACACAGATACGCACAGCAGACACACACACACACAGCAGACACACACATACAGCTACTCACACACAAACAGATACGTACACAGACACACATACAGATACACACACGGACACATACAGATACACACAGCAGACACACAGATACACACACACATACAGATACACACACACAGATACACACAGCAGACACGCACACACAGATACACACACATACAGATACACACAGCAGACACACACACATACAGATACACACACAGATACACACAGCAGACACGCACACACAGATACACACAGCAGACACACACATACAGATACACACACACAGATACACACAGCAGACACACACACACATACAGATACACACACACAGATACACACAGCAGACACACACATACAGATACACACACACAAAGATACACACACACACAGATACACACAGCAGACACGCACACACAGATACACACTGCAGACACAAACATACAGATACACACAGCAGACACACACACATACACACAGCAGACACACACACAGACACATACCCACGCACACAGACAGATATGCACGCACACACACATACAGATACACACAGCAGGCTCACACACATAATACACACAGTAGGACACACACATACACACAGCAACACAGTAGGCACACATACACAACAGACACACAGTAGCACACACATACAGAAGACACACAGCAGGACCACACACATAAAATACACACAGCAGCACGCACACTACAGATACCACAGCGGGCCCCACACATACAGATACGCAAAGCAGGCACACACATACAGATACACACAGGCCAAAACATACAGAACACACACATGCTAAACTATGATACACACAGAGGCACACACATAGTACACACAGCAGACACACCCACACACGCATACAAAACAGCAGACACACACACACATATACACATAGCAGACCAGCAGCACACGACGACATACACAGCACACAAAACATACACACAGCAGAAAAACACACACACACATACACACAGCAGAAAAACACACAGATACACACAGCAGACACGCAAACATACATATACACACAGCAGACCACAACATACACACAGCAGACCCCGATCACACACATACAGAACGACACACACAATACGCACATATTCACAGTAACAGTACACACAGGAGGTGTTACACAGCAGACACACTCCAAGCAGAGATAAGAGACAGACCACACAACTATACAACAGCAAACACAAAACCCCCAGAAACATGGACCACGCACGCGCACAATACACACGCCACACATAAGATAACCAGCAAAAGAACACACACCAGACAAATCCACAGCGACAGATTAACACACCACAGACAAAAACACAGCAGACACAGATAAACAGCAGAAGATACACACAGCAACACAGATACACCAGAGAACAGATACACACAGAAACGTACCAACACAGATACTACTATATTGTGTGTACAGTAAATTACACAGGGGAGGTGTTGATAGTTTTGGGGCACTGCGACACTAAACGGATGATGTTGTCTCCTATTTCATTCCTTATCACTGTGGAGGAGACAGCAGTCGTTACTGAAGTGTGAACTCTCCCAGCTCCGGCACTGCTCTCATCTATGCAGAGAGCTGGACAGTCCGGACATACAGGGAGACAATACATAAACACACATGCAGGCTGAGGTGCCGGCCACACAGCTACTCACTGTGTCGGCATCTTGTCCTCCTGACCCCACAAGTCCTGCTCTTAGTTGGAGGAGGAGCTTGGAGCTCAGAGCTCTTCTCCTCCCGCCCCCGACTTCACACAAGCAGCAGCGCTTGTAAAAAAAAATAAAAATCCCGGCAGCAGCGTCTAGCTGCTGCTAACATGCAGGTGGCTACCCACGGCGTGTGTGCCAGCTGAGAGGGCCCGGAGTGCCACCCCTGGCACGTGTGCCATAGGTTCGCCACCACTGCCCTATAGTGAAGCAGCCGCACGATGTGTGCAGCTGCTATCTCTGCACGGCCGGATTACAGCGACCGTGCAGAGCAGATGCCGACCGCCCGGACTAAAGTCACCGGGCGGCCGGCATCATGTGTAGCCGGCGCCGCGGACCGGCAGGGGATGCGCTAAGGCCCGGTGCCGGTCCGCGGACCGGCGGTTGGGGACCCCTGCTGTAGACCATCCCAGCCGTCTTCAGGTCTACAATTTTGTCCCTGCTGTTCTTAGACAGCTCTTTGGTCTTGGTCATGGTGGATAGGGTGTAGTGTGATTGATTTTCTTTTATACAGGTAACAAATTCAAACAGGTGCAATGACTCAAGTAAAGAGTGCAGGATAGGAGGGCTTCTTAAAGAAAAACTAACAGGTCTGTGAGAGCCAGAATTCTTGCTTGTGGTAGGTGATCAAATACTTATTTAACCCCTTAACGACCTTGGGCGTATCCATACGTCCAGGTCGTTTGGGGGTTAACGCACCTGGACCTATTGATATGTCCTGAGGATCGCGCGAACTCTAAAGCAGAGTTCGCGCGATCGGCGCGGGGTGTCAGCTGTAATATACAGCTGACACCCCGCGCCATCGGCCCCGACCCCGGATCGCTCAGGGGGGGGGGGGGGGCCTGTTAACCCCGTAATTATCGCGACAAGCCGGTTGCAATAACTAAGAGAGACGCAGGGGGAGATCGCGCCTCCAGCGTCTCGGTCGGCGGCCGTAGCGCACCGATCGGGCGATCCGTGCGGCTCCTGCCTCCTTACAGACACCACGGAAGGCAGAGAATGCCTTCCGGGTTGTCTGTGACGTCACGATGCCCGGCCGTGGCCCTGTGGCACGCCCCGGCAAACGTGACTTTACAGTTGTCATAGGAACCAGTCATAGCAACAAGCTATGTACTGATTCCTATTGAATGAGAGATCTAAAGATCTCTCATTCAAATCCCCTATGGGGAAAAGTAAAATAAAAATGTGAAAAACAAGTAAAACACAAACACGAAAAATAAAATAAAAATACGTACACCGCCCTTTTCCCCTTTACAAACGCCAATCGCCCCAAAAAAGATCAAAAATAAATAAAGTACCCATATTTGGTATCGCCGCGTGCGTAATGACCTGCCCTATAAATCTGTCATGTTAATTAACCCGTACGGTGAACGCCGTAAAAAACAAAACAAAAAAACAATCACAGAATTAAGATTATTGTTCATCCCGCAGCACATAAAATGGAATAAAAAGCGATCAAAAACTCCTATAAACTCCAAAGTTGTACCAATTAAAATGTCGTTCAGCCCCAAAAAAAAAGCCTTTACGCTCTGAAGGGAAAAATAAAAAATGTAAGCTTCAGAAGATAGCGTGAAAAAAATTTTGTTTTCACATAAAAACACTTTTTTTTTTTTTTTAAAGTGCTTCAACAAAAAAAACAATAAATAGGGTTCGCCATAATCTACACCCAAAGATAAAGCAAAATTATAGGGATACTCCCGGGTGAGCCTGTAAAAATAAAAAAAAAAAACACTAAAATTTGCGTATTTTTTCACCCGGCCTCCAAAAAAGGGTTTTTAAAAGCAAACAAAAAGCCTTGTCCCCCCAAAAATGATACTAATAAAAACGCCCAACCCCTCTCGCAAAAAAAAACCCCCTCCCACAGCTCCAAGCCAAAAAAAATGTAAAATTAGGGGCTCCAAACAGGGATCAAAAACGTATTTTCTGTTTGAATAAAGTGTTTTTATTGTTAAAAAGTAAACATAAAAAAAAAAAACAAAGGGGGTAGGGGTGTAACGTATTGACCGGTAGTAAAGCACCATGTCATATTCCGAACAGAAACCCGTAAAAAAATTAAAAAAAAAAACACTCCCAAGATTGCTGTATTTTTTTAAAAAACACTCACAAAAACCTTTAAAAAAAAAGGAACATAGCATCATATCACCACAAAAGGGGGGTCCAATAAAAATTCAACTCATCCCCGCAAAAAAACAAGCCCATACCAGCTCGGGAACACCCAAAATAAAAAATTTTGCTGTCAGAATGGGAAAACAAAAAAAACGCAATTTTTTATAGACATTTTTTCTACTGTTAAAAGTAATAAAACAAAAAAAAAATATATAAAATCTAATCTTTGAATTGTACCGCCCCCCCATAGTAAAGTTAACTCATTTACACTGCCGGCAAAGCTGTAAAATTAAAACTCAAAAAAAAAAGACTGAACTTGTTTTTCCCCCTTTTTTCATTCCCCAATGCTAAAAAAAACTTGGAAAAATTTGGGGGGCCTAAAATGCAGAATACCCCCTGTGAAATTTCCTAGGGTTTGAATAAAATGGGCGACTTTGGAATTTTTGCCGTTGTACTTTGGGGGTTTTTGCAAATGCACAGGGCCCCACCAAAAGCCCCAAAAGCCAAAAGCGCTCCCCCCCTTATATCCCTCCCATGCCCCCAAAAACAGCAGTTTCACCCACATGTAGGGTATTGCCAATTTGGGAAAAAATTTTGTTTAACAAGTTTTTAGGGTTCTTTTTTCCAGGGTTCCTTGTATATGTGAACATTTTAAACTAAAATTGCAGATTTTGGAAAAAAAAATTTTTTTTACTTTTTCAGCCTTATGTAAAAAAAATTTGTAATCACCGTGGGGTCTATATATCAATGCACCCCCGGATATATTTCTTAAGGGGTGTGTTTCCAATATGCGGGGTTATTTAGGGGTGTTTTTAATTTTAGCACCTTAGGGGTCCCCAAACCTGAAAGGGGCCTAAATAAAATCGTATTGAAAAAGAACCCAAGTCCGGTAGGGCTCCCCCCTATTCTGGGGGTTATGGTGAGCCCAAAAACTCACTAGGGCCCATTGGGGAAACTCTAAAAACGGCAGCCGGGGGAATTGATATAAGTTTTTTTTACCCATCACATTTCCGATTTTAGTGAATAATGGGTAAATATTGAAAAACTGAAAAAAAGTGAAATTTTGAAATTTCACCTCCCCTTTGCTTTTAAATTTTTGTGAAATATCTAAAGGGTTACAAACTTCCAAAAAATGTTGTAAATAGTTAAGGGTTAGTTCTTAATGCTTATTTATGGGGGTACTAACTGAGGCCCCTCAAAGCCCGTCAGAATGGGTGGTCCCTAAAAAAAGATATTTCAAATTTTCGAAAATTTTGGAAAATTTTCTACAAATTTTAAGCCCCTAAAGTCGAAAAAAAAAAAAAAAACATTTAAAAAAAAGATTCCAACCTAAGTGGACATATGGTAATGCAGTTTAAATATTTTTGTGGGAAAATTATCTGCTTGCACGAGAAATTTTGCAACTTTCAAAACGCAATTTTTTTCCAAAATTTTCATGAAATTTATATTTTTCCAAAAAAACAAGGGTTTTATGGATAAAAATTTCTTACTAACTTTTAAAACCAATTGTCCAGAAAACAAACTCTGAACACTGGCTAGGGAAAAGTGTCAAAAAGTTATTCTCACATAAATTTGGGAAAAGTCAGATTTCAAAAAGGGCTGGGTCAGGAAGGCCAAAACAGGCTGGGTCCTTAAGGGGTTAATGCAATAAAATGCAAATTAATTATCTAACGATCATACAATGTGAGTTTCTCGATTTTTTTTTTAAGATTCTGTCTCCCACAGTTGAAGTGTACCTCTGATAAAAATTACAGACCTCTCCATTCTTTGTAGAATATTTATAGACATAGATTTTTATGTGTAGTATAATCCATGTATGTTTTTAAAATTATTCTTAAAATTGTTGTATTCAAATCTATCTACTTCTACTATTAATTATCTTTTTATCTACTTAATATATTGTGAGGGGGACCAACAAAAGATAGGTAACATGGGCTTCAGCAGACAGAGACAGTGACACAAGACTTAAAGTTCAAGTCCAGGCATGGCCTGGGTTTATTTCAGCAGGTGCCAAACAGAAAACAAAACAAGCCTTAACTTCAGGCTAATAGGAAATAAAAACTTGCTCGGCTGAGCACTTACTAGACACGGTATTCCCTTTATTAAGACCTTAATACAGCTCACTACTCACAGCAAGGCTTTCTCACAATGGGTCTTTCCTCTAAGACACAGAGTATATAGCAGAACACATACACAAACAGGCCTGCAGACCCAGGCTTTATAGGCTTGATACCAGGCTCACCTGGTACATGGGTACGTGGCCACCCACCCTTCACTTTGACCACTATAGGAAAAGCCGACCTGGACTAAGCAGATTGGAACTGTTTATACTCAAACGTATCAATAACATGGCATTACTGACACACAAAACTGTCAGCTTTCCTTCACCGATACCAGGCCTCTCAGTGACACGTATTGGTCCATATACTCCCCAAAGCCGCATAGGAGAGCACTCTAAGGGAAATATATCTTCCCTCCACAAAAGTTTTAAAAAGTTTAAACTCAAAAGTTTACATTCCCCGGCAGAATTTTTGCTTTCTTAGCCTTTTTTCAGAGAATATGAATGATAACACAAAAATTTTTTTCCACTCATGGTTAGTGGTTGAGTGAAGCCATTTATTGTCAAACTACTGTGTTTTCTCTTTTTAAATCATAATAACATCCAAAAACATCCAAAAGATACTGATCAAAAGTTTACATACCCTAGTGATTTTGGCCTGATAACATGCAAAGAAGTTGACACAAATGGGTTTGAATGGCTACTAAAGGTAATATCCTTACCTGAAAACCCGTTTGGTTTTAATCAAGTGGTTTTCAAAAAAGTTGAGTGAATTTCAGGGGATCCAGACAGACTCTTCAAACTTTCAAACCACCACGAGTTTTTTTGGTTTTTGAGTCATGGGGAAAACCCAAAATAATTGTCAAAGGGCTACGGGGGAAAAAGGAAAATTGAACGTTTTAAAACAGGAAAAGGGGATTACAAAAAAAAATTCCCAAAGGGAAAGATAATGTCCCGTCATCAGGGTTTTAAACGTTTAAAAAAAAAAGGAAAAAACAGGGGCCGTAAAAACCAAAAACCCCGGGTCAGGTTTTAAAAAAACAAAAATTTTGGGGTATAACTGCCAGGAAAAAAAGTTTTTTATGCAAAGAAAACCCACAAATAACAACCCGCTGAAAACAGGAAAATTTTGAAAACAAACAGCTGGCTTTTTCAAGAAGCACAATAAGGAGGCACCTTTTTAAAAAAAAGGCTGATGGTTAGTCCCAGAAGGAAGGGCCCTTCCTTTTCCACCAAAATACTTGCCCCACAATATACCAAAAAAGCACAAGACAAGCCTCAAAACTTCTGGAACAAGGTAATTTGGAGTGAAAGGGGACCAAAATCGAACTTTTTGGCCCCAGAAAAAAAACGTTACAAATAGAGGGTTTTAATAATACTAAATAAAGGGAAAACCATTTTTAACCCTAAAGACGGAGAATGGACCGCTGAAGGTTTTTTGGGGGGGGGGAGCTACAAAGGCAAAGGGAAAATTGGTCAAATTTGAAGGGAAAAAAGTTAAACAGCCAATAAGGGGCAAATTTGCACTCATTTGCCCCGAAGCTGGGGCACAACAAAATTTGGAATTCCAACACAAAGCAAACCAAACCCCAAGGACAATCCCACCGTCATTGGCTACACCCAAAAAAGTGAAGGTTCGGGTTGGCCATTTTTACCTCCGAAACCCCAATATCATTGAGCCACTCTGGGGGGGCTCAAAACACGCAGTTCATGAAAAACAGCCCAGGAATTTACAAGAACAGGCTTTTTGCCAAAAAAAAAAGGGGAGCTTTTCTGTCTGAGAAAATAAAGAGGGAAACATCCACAACTACCAAAAAAGGGTTTTTTAACTTTTCAATTTACATTAGGCGGGTCAATAACGGAGGGCTTTGGATGTTTTTGGTTTTCTTTAAAGATTTAAACCCCCTTCCCCCTAGTGTTTTGCTTTCTGTTTCCTTTTCTCATGTTAACGGGGCGTTTTAGACCCTGTCCCTTTAAACCCCCCAAAGGATACCCTAAAAACAGTTATTTATGCTTTCCCAAAAAGTTTTTTTTACCTTTTTTAGTTTTCCTTGGGTTTTGGGGTTTTTTTACCAGGAAGGAATTTATTTTAATATTTTTGTTTTTGGCCCCCCGGGGCCTTTCATTTTAAAACGTAAACCCCTTTCCCTTTTCAATATAAAAAAAATTGGCAAAAGAACCTCAAAAAATAAAAAAAAACTTTTAAAAAAATTTTTTTATAATTTCCTGGGCAAATTTCTGAAGGGTTTTAGAAAAACCCCTTTTTTTAAATTGAAAAAAAATAACATATATATAAATTTTTTAAAAAAATTAAAATCTAGTAACATTTTAAAAATGTTTATTGGTTTAAAAATTTTTTTCCCAATCAAAAAATTTTTAAAAAAGGCAAAAAACAGATTTTTTTTTTTATAGAACTTTAATACAAATAAAAAGAAAAAATTTTATAAACAATTTAAAGCAATAATAAAAATAATAATAAAAAAAATAATAATAAAAAAATAAATAAATTTGCTTTTCCAAAGGTTTTAAAAAAACCAAAAAACAATCAATCAAGCCCAAAACAAAAACAACAGAAATCAGGTACTAGTTTTTTTGATGCATTGTATTAAAATGCAAAAGTGTTGGGAAAAAGTGACCCCTTTATTTGGGGGTTTTCGGGGGTATTTTTGCAGGCGAAGCACATGTGTTTGTCCCTTTTTGTCCTTAATTTCAAAGGGGAGACCGACAACCTCTTTCCCTTTTTGAAATGTTTTTTCAATGGGGTTGTGGCCGTTTGGGGGTTTTATTTTTGAGGGAGGGCGTTTGAGGAGGGTGCTGGGATGATGCCATTTTGTTTTGCTGTGGGAGGGGCGAAGGGACTTTTATTTAGCTCTGGGGTTGGGCAACCAAGGCTGCACTCTGGGTTCCCCCGGGGGGACCTGTTCCCCTTTTTGGGCAATGTGGGCCCTTTAAAAAGGGTTTTTCCAAATTCCTCCCAAAATCAAACCTCCGCTTGTTTTTTTTCTTTTTAATTTCACCTTGGGAAATGTGGTCCACAACACAAAACATTTTTTCTGACAAAATCAAGGATGTTGGAAAAAAAAACCAAGTGGCCATCTCCTAGTCATTCGCCGGCAAATTTAGGGGGCAGTCAAACTTGTCCATGTTGTCCCACTCCTCCTTTGGGTTTTTTTATAGTCCAGGATTTAATTTTTGGCTTTTGTCCAAATTTTTCCCGATTACACAGGGTTTCAACTTTGGGGGAAGTGGGCCCTCAAAAACCCATTCCGTCGTTTTTTGGGGGAGTATGAAACAGCAGGGGGTTTGGGAAAAAAAAACTTTGAAAAAGGGAGCCCCGTCCTTTATCGCAACAAATTTAGCCCGGGCACTTTAGGTTTGTTTTTTTTTCACTGTGCCACCCGGTGTTTTCCTCCGAAATTCTTTTTCCAAGGGCATAGCTGGTAAAAAAAATTTTCACAAGTAATGTTGTTTACCCCCGCGGGCCTAGTCATATCGAGGACTACACTTTTTTCCCCGGTTTTTTTTCAGGGATTCTTCTCGCATATTTTTCCGTGAAAAACTGAAAATTTTCCCGCTTTCTATTTTTTGCATCACAGCTGCCCAGATTTTTTTTCCAAATATTTGCCTGGCTTACTTGGCAAAGTATTTCCCCGGGAAAGGGGCAAATTTTTCCCCAGAAAGGGGGAAAACCCTTTGCAAAAGTCACCCCTGGCCCTGGGGTTTTTCATTTATTGGGAAAGGGGGCTGCAAACCCATTTCTTTCCCCAAAAAATCCCTAAAAAAGGGCAGGTTTGTCAGAAATTTTTTTCTGGTGTCTCTTTTTTCCAAACTGAGGGCGCTTGAAATCATTAAAAAACTTTTTAAGGACATTGTTTTCCCGGAAAATATTTCCCCCCCTGTCGAAGCGTCCTAAAAGACCATCAGTTTGGGCCCAAATTTCAGGGTTTTTACACTCCAGCAAGGAGAAAAACACCAATGTAGGGATCCAGGGCATCATCATGGGAAAAAGGCCCTTCCACAATTTTTTTTTTTATTTTTATATTTTTATTTTTTTTTTTGTTTTTTTTTTTTTTTTTTTTTTTTTTTTATTTTTTTTTTTTTGGTTCTTCAAAAACTTTTTTTTTTTTTTTTTTTTTTTTTTCCCCTTTAAAATTTTTGTCATAGCAATAATGACTTTTTTTTTAATTTCCAAAGGGATAAACAATCAAAAAAAAGTCCTTTATGTCACTACTCTTTTTTCAGCAAACCTTTTGATCTCAGGGGCATTTTTTTGACATTTCAGCATCTGGGCCCCGCCCTGTACATCTGGAGGTAAAGAGGGTCCAAAGATCTTGCCACTTTTTTAATTTTAATCTTTTAGCGGGAGCAGCTTTAGGGACCATGACCCCTCAACAGACTGATCAGAACTGTCCCGTGTCCTTCCGGTTGATACCCACTCCCTCTCCTCCCAAAACCTTTCATTCTGAATCAATTTTCTGCTGTGTGTTTTTCAAATTTATTATCATCCAAGATATTTAAACCAGAATTTTGGGTTTCAACCCAATTTTTTTCCTCATTGTTGCCCGGTGTAAAAATGAGATGTATACTCTTTCAAAGTACCAACGTAAGCTATTTGGCCAAAAAATTTCCTGGGGCATGTCGTAAATCCAGTTGTTTTGGGGGTAAAAGCTGGCGGGGCTTGGTTTTTTTGGGGTTTTTTATTGTTTTTTTTAAATGAGTTTTCCCCGTTTTGGGACTTTTTATTGTTTTTTTTTTACTCTTATATTAGACCTGGGTCGAAATTGACCCCAACAACACAAATGTTATAATTTTAATAAGAGCATTTTATAATTTAGTAAAACAGTTTTATTTTATTGTATTTTGTTTAAAAATAAGTTCCTGAAAAAGTCAAAAAGTCTTGATGCAATAAACAAATGTATGTAGAATTTGTATGCATTTAAAACCTAAAACGGGTCGGTCACGACTCTAACACTAGAGGAAGGTTAAAAAGAGAAAACACAGTAGTTTGACAATAAATGGCTGCACCCAACCACTAACCACAAGTGGAAAAAAAGTTTTTGCATGATTATTCATATTCTCTGAAAAAAGGCCAAGAAAGCAAAAATTCTGGCAGGTATGTAAACTTTTGAGCACAATTATTTATATTGTCAGGTAGTGTTACATGTGTTAATACGAAGTATATATATAGTGAACAATCAATATAATCAATGATCATTAAAATAAACCATGATACAGTTTGTACATATCAATACAGATTAATACAAAGAGTATTTGGTACACATACAAAGTGCAAAGTGCGTGTTATAATAACAGTGATTAATCAGACATATACAAAATCAATACAAACATAATTACATGGCTACAAGGAGGCGGGGAACATAATTAAACTCACACATTACTTGCAATGAAAATCCAAAGAAAACACAGCGTCTTCAAAAGTGAACCGTGCATGCCCAGCACTTCATTGTTAATAGGTCAAAAATAGGGATGAGCGATACTATCGACAAAAGTTCAAATCGGCACGGTTTTTACGTTTATCGGAATTTCCCGATGACGCGATAGTTTCCGTGAAAATCTTAAATATAATCTTTATCGTGTTTACAATTGCGCCTTTTTCCTGTAATTTAGGCAGCCATCCAATCAGAGAAGAGCATAGAGCAGGGTGAGCTGGGTGTACGACGTCATGATTGGGCAGTGTATGGATCTCATTGGCTGCAAAAGTCACATGACCTCGTTTCATGTATGCGACTCCATTTCCTGTTCAGCATCATTTCTCACTGATCTCATTACAGAGCAACACGTCTGATTGCTTGTCCCAAAAGCTGTTGTCACAGCTCCGAGAAGCAGTCTACTTTTATACAGAACATCATCTTTATAGTTGTGAAGGTTGAGGGATGGGGGGATTAGAGAGTTTAAGTTCTGATTTAGTTCGAGAGAGACTTGTAGAGAAATCTAGTGCTGTGTGCAGCCGAAGGGGGTGGGGGGTCGGAAAGGAGGGTGTATATTGTGCAGCCTAGTGTCTCCTGTCCTGAAGTCACATGGAAAAAGCATTTTTTTTTACACTTTGTGGCCAGCAGACCTCCCACCTGAGGTGAAATTGTCCCTTTTGTTTTTGCATTTCTATTGGTGACTGTGCATCCCATTTTTTTGCCAATAGCCCCCTTGAACGCAAATTATTTTACAGATATTTCATAGTAACTAGTTCAACAGACACAAATGACCAGATCACCTGTGTAGATAATTGAAAATAAACAGCAAGCGGGTGCACGGATCCGGCTGAAAGGCAATAGCCCGCAACTGAAGATGCAATTACCACATGGATAGCGGATCTGCATCTTTTCCGCTATCAATGCGGTAATTACAATTTCATAGTAACTGCCACCTGTTGTCAGTGGTGGCAAAACCACCATATGTAATCCATATAACTGTTCAATACTTCTATTTCACTCAGTGCGTCTCAGTTTGGCGCTAATCGTGCACTTGTACAATAGTTTTTTGACAACTATTAACTGCTAGTCCTAATGGGCAGTTGTAAATCTCAGGGACTGAAGAAAGAACACTGTTGATTTGGTGTTACGGTTCTTCCACCAGACCACATTTCACAGATATTTGATAGAAACAATTCTGTTTCTAATCCTAGTTGGCTGTTGGAAATTAGAGGGAGTTAAGAATACCTGTGATTTGCTGTCTTTGCAGTACAGTTTCTCAATAAGAGACTGTGAAAAACTTCCGTACCTTTTACATTTTTATCTTTCTGAACATGGAGGGAACTGCAGGTGGTAAGTGAGCAAAGAGGGGTGTAGGACATGGAGGCAGAGGTAGGAGAGAAGGTGCTCCTTCCAGTGCTGGCAACAACACGCAAGCCAGCACATCATCTGTTGCAGGACCGTCAGGCCTGTAATCGCTGGGTCGGTGCCCTGTGAATCTCAGTAACGAACAGTGTCGCCAATCTGTTCTTCTATGGTTAACGCAACCTGTATCCAGCAGTGTTACCTCCTCGTCCTCCCTGTCACGGCCACGAATGTCATCAGTATCATCTTAGGCATCCAACCTGAAGCGAAGGCAGGCCAAATGTCAACTTGTATACCCACCAGTGTGGATAATCCATTTTCTGAAGACCTCTTTGATGACACAATGCGGTTGGGATCAGAAGGCATTTCCAAAGATCAAGAGGCCAAAGAGGATGATTTAGTCTGCTCTGATGCCCAATCACTGATGCCATCGGAGGAGGAGAAGGAAGTCGGTCAGTCGCCACAAATCCCAAGCGGTCGGCAACGCCTTGCAGTGCCTGTTGCTTGCAGCTCCAGGATGTAGAATGTCAGGACGAGGAAGTCACCTGTGCTGCTGATGATGATGATGACATTCCGGATCCAACGTGGTCTTTTCAGCAAAATTTGTTTGCGAGAGCTTCATCACTGGACGAGGAGGTAGACGATAGTGTCAGTACAGGTCCGGCCTCAAAAAGGGAGAGGGCGGTCGCACAAGTCCGCTGAGATTATTCCGCCAACCATAATCAGCGGAAACACCGCTCCTCGCTTATCGCCATCGAAAAGGTCCAGGACCTCTGAAGTCTGGGCCTTTTTCGATCAAGCCTCAGATTCGCCCAGCCGCATTTGCCATAAACGCATCAGTAGAGGGAAGAATCTTAAGTGTTTAACCACCACCAACATGTCTACTCATATGCAGCGAATGCATGAGTTGAAATCGAAGGAACACTTGCCGAAAAAAGGCCACACCGGTCCTTGGCTTCCAACCACTGCCATACCCTCTTTCTCCGCCTCCTTCTCCTCCGCCATTTATAAGAACAAACGTTCTCCTGCTGCCCATGTCCCTCAGCAGCATGAGGAAGGATCAGCCTCCGCTTCAGCCTCCACCATCTCCCGAGTACCACCAGCACCACCAGAGACACAGCCTACTCCTTCTCCTTCCACCAGTTTTAACTGCATGCCATACAGCGGCCAGTCTAGCAGCCAGCCTTCCGTTTACCAGGTGTGGGAGCAGAAAAAACATTTTAACCCAAACCATCCCAAAGCCAAAAGCCTGAATGTCGGCATTGTCAGGCTTTTGGCCTTGGAAATGTTGTCTTTCCATCTGGTGGACACAGATGGGTTCTGCCACGTCATGACCCTTGCCTGCCCCCAATACCAGAGGCCGAGCAGACATTTATTTTCCAGAAAAGCCATCCCTGCCCTGGCCAGCCATGTATCATCTAAAATCTCCAACGCGTTGTCTTCATCTGTGTCCGGCAAAGTCCATCTCACTACAATACATGGACAAGTAAGCACGGCCCAGGCCACTATATCTCTGACAGCTCACTGAGTAAGCTGGGTGGATGTCTCTGGTGATGACGGTGGCTCTCAGGCTCAGCGCACGCTCTTCACAACTGCAGAGATGATGCGGGGTTCTTTCCCCCAAGGTCCACGGGTAGCATCAAGTGCCCTGAGAAACCAGGTCGTGTTGAAATTGATATGTCTTGGAGACTGTCAACACACTGGTCAAGAGCTGTGGATAGCTCTGCCCAATGAGACCGAGTGGTGACTGAGTGACAAGAACCTTGTGCCAGGCAAGGTGATGTGCTATAACGGGCGAAATCTCCCGGCCGCCCTTAAAGGGGATTTGCCACCAGACCAAGTACTGACCTCCGTTTAGTATGAGAGCAAGATGTCAACAAATCACGCTGAGTCATGAAGCTGCAGTGGAGAGAGGGAGAGGGGAGGGGGGAGTGAGGAATCCAAAGGGAGCGTCTCAAAACTTAAGTGAACTAAATAAACATACAACAGTGGATTCAATACCAGCAAGACACAGAGCCTCAGACGGCACTGTCAGAGAAACCTTATCTGCTAAGAAGCTAAATGTAATGTAAAACAAATCACGCAGCAAGACACAGAGACGCACACAGACACACACAGCCAGAGCACAGAGCCTGCATAACGGATCCTGTGACATGTTCACTCAAATAATCAAACTATAACTGTGAATTCTGTATACAAAAGAGAACACCTATTCTAAACAGCAGATTGAAAGCTTCTTCATCAGATAAAGCAGGGATCTAATAACACTACAGTTATTTATTCTGTATACAAAAGAAAACATATTGCTACCCGGTGCCTTAAAAGACCATTCATTCTGCCTGTCATCGGATAAGAAGTGATTCACGCAAGCGCGGCCTTTCAGCTCCTGGGTCGTGACTAGGGGAAGCTTTGTGGTAACCAAGGGGGATTGAGAAATGCTGTAGCTCTCAGAGTTTTCACTTTTTTTAATCACATATATTTAGAAAAGTGATTAAATACCCATTTTGGAGGTTCCCACGTCAACATTACATGGTGGCAAAACCCCTTTAAGATCGGTAGGCTGGAGCACATCCCTTGCCTGGCACATGTCATGAACATTTTCGTCCAGATATTTCTAAAGCGCTACCCGGGTCTCAATTGCCTGCTGAGGAAGGCTCGAGGTCTGAGCTCACACTTCCATCGTTTGCACCCTGCATCATCCCAGCTGGCTGCGTTACAGCGTCAGCTTGGCCTCCCTTTCAACCGTCTCATTGTTGACGTGGCAACACGCTGGAATTCCACCCTCCCCACGCTCCAGCGCTTGTGGCAGCAGCGCAGTGCCATTATGCAGTACGAAGTGACACAAGGCCTGACAAGCAGAGGTGCGGACCTCGGGGTGTTGAGCCACTGAGAGTGAAGGCAGGTGAAAGAGGTTTGCACCATTCTTGCGTGTTTTGAAGAAGCCACCAAAATAGTCAGTGCGGACAATGCTCTTGTCAGCATGAGCATTGTGGTGATCTTAGTTCTGGAAAAAGTGTTGGACACTCTGAAACAGCAGGTCCCACCAGCGAAGGAGGAGGAGACGGACACAGATGTATACACAGAGCCTTACTCTCCATCGAATCCAGAAGGCCCGACAGTTTCACAACTTTATCGGTCTTTGTTAGGCGGTGGTGCAAGGCGACGCCTCAGCTCTCAGGGTACATCATCTGAGGCAAGTCAGGGCTGTGTTGAAGCTGAGGCGGAGGAAGCGGAGGAGGATGAGGTGCTCCTGGACACCGATGTTACCAATGTCCCGGCCTTGAAAAGAGGTTGGCATGGATTTGAGGCAGAGGAGGAAGATGAGGAAAATCAGTTTGCTAGTTCCCCACGACCCCAAGGCTTTGGAAATCAAGGCTCCATCTCTCAAATGAGTGCTTGGATGCTCCATTTCCTCCAACATGATCCTCGCATTAAGGCCATCAAAATGAACAAAAGTTACTGGGTGGCCACCCTCCTCGATCCCCGGTACAAAGCGAAACTCAGCACTTTCCTTCCACCCACCCAAATAGAGAGTAAAATGCAGAAATTGGAGACCATGCTGATTGCTCAACTGCAGACATCTGTTGCGTCTGCTTCACGTTCGTCAAATGTCACGGTGGAACAATGTCAGCAACGTGACAGCAGTAGAGTGCCAAGTAGCCGTAGCGGCAGCAGCAGCAGCAAGCATTGTGACAGAAGCCTAATGGGTGACCTCTGGCAATCCTTATTTACCACCTCACCAGCGCATGCAATGCAGGGCACACATACGACACACAGAGACCAGCTTAAGATTATGGTGCACGACTATCTGCGTCTCAACACCGATGTTTTTGGATATGTTCAGAACCAATTGACTTCTCTGTATTCAAAATGGATGAATGGCCCGAGCTCGCTCGCCACGCCATAGAGGTGTTGTCCTGCCCAGCAGCCAGTGTCATATCTGAGCGGACTTTCAGCACAGCTGGAGGAGTCATTGCAGACAAATGCATCCGGCTTTCCACTGATAATGTGGATCGTTTGACTTTCATCAAGATGAATCAGGCGTGGATCTCTGATGATGTTGTGGCCCCAATTGTCGAGGTCACGATTAGTTGCCAGTCTACTTCACATTCCTCTTCCAAAAGAAATGGTCCTCTTGAAAAAAAAAATTCAAATGATCATTTCTAACTGCATTTTTTATTCTGAGTGCCCAAAAGGTCATTTTGCTGGTTTTGCAGTTAGGAGACTGTAAAAGACACCAATTGTACACGGTTTCATTAAAAAAAACTTATTTAAATTTACTCACATCTTCATGAAAATTTTAAGCACTATCAATGGTTTTAGGGTCATGGTGCTGGGAGATACAGCTATATTCAAGTTCCTTTGGAACAGAAATGTGGGTTCTAAGTGGCATTTATCTCTCACAATTTTTAACATTGGTTGAGAAGTCATTTTTATAAATGTTTGGGTCATGTTGCTGTGAAATACAGCTATACTACAGGTGCTATTATTAAAAAAATGTGGTTTCTAACAGACATTTGTTCTTCAAAATTGTCAAGAGTGGCTGAAGAGTTATGTTTGGATTTTTTGGGGGCATTGTGCTGTGAAGTACAGCTATACTACAGGTCCTATTATAAAAAATGTGGTTTCTAACAGATATTTGTTCTTCACAATTGTCAACAGTGGCTGAATGGTCATGTTTTGAATTGTATGCGGCATGGTGCTGTCAAAAACAAGAATAGGTAGGACACTGTTAATGGACACATATTGCAAAATGATTTGTTTTTGCAAGATCTTTAACATAGCTAGCAATCCCTGTAGTGAGACAACCCATTTAATACAATTAAAAAAAAGAGAAACAAAGACGTAGTGGGATTCCATCCAATTTTAAAAATTTGTTTTCTAGAATTAAACTACTAAAAAACTTGCATGTACAAAATAGCTGATAGAAATGTTCCTCTGAATTGTACAAGGGAGGTACAGAAAGACTTGTACAGATGTAGGTTATTCAGAGGACATGGAGTATGGAGCACATTCACCACCCCAAGAATGGAGACAATTTCCTCCAGCACATTAAGTAAAATGAGAAGAAGAAAGCCAAGAAAAAGGGCACCTGGGTGGAACAGGAGCATCAAGCACCTGCGTTTCCAAGTGAAGCGCAATTGGTCCTCACTCATACAGAGGGGCAAGTGCTCTCGTAGAGGCAGAAATTTCTCAAGAGCTACCCAGGTCTTGACTGTGTACTGAGGAAGGCTGGAGGCCTTAGCTCACACTTCTGCTTCTACACTCTGCTTCAGCATGACTGTTTTCGTTGCTGCGTCATAAGGGCATTTTTGCCGTGTTAATAGATGACAGACGCCAGCCCTGGCTCTCACCGCACCCACTGTAACTCCGGCTCTGCTAGCTGAACCTGCGTGTTAATAGATGATAGACGCCAGCCCTGGCTCTCACCGCACCCACTGTAAGTACGGCCCTGCCAGCTGAACCCCTGTGATCCACGTTTACAGCCTCACCCGCCTTGATCAGTAATTTCCTTCAACCCACTTGACAGTAGAAGACAGGCCTCGTTGACCTACTGGGGACATCTGTTTCATTTGCTTCACATTCTAATGCCATGGTGGAACAATGTCACCAGTAGAATGGAAAGTAGATCTAGCAGCAGCAGTATTGGAAAACTAGTTTTTTTTAAATATAGATTATTTCTTATTGCAAAATTTTCTGCTGATGGTCCAGTAGGGCACCTGTGCGGGTTTTTAGGTCATGCTGCGTTACAGGATATGGATAGTCAATGTCCATTTCACTTGAATACTGCTTCAAAGACTACTTTTTTCTGGCAATTTTTAATCTGTGGGTCATGCAGGTTTTAGGGTCATGCTGTGGTATAGGACAGTGATAGTCAATGTCCAGTTCAACTAAAATTGTGGTTCAAATAATACTGCCTCCTAGCACTTGGTAATCTGTGGGTAATGCAGATTTAATGGTCCTGCTGTGGTCCAGGACAGGGATAGTCAATTTCCAGTTCAACTAAAATGGTGGTTCAAAGACTCCTTTTTCCAGCATTTTAATCTGTGGTTCAGACAGGTTTAAGGGTCATGCTGCGGTCCAGGACAGGGATAGTCAATGTCCAGTTTAACTACAATGGTGGTTTAAATAAAACTGCCTCCTTGCACTTGGTAATCTGTGGGTCATGCAGATTTAAGGGTCATGCTGTGGTACAGGACAGGGATAGTCAATGTCCAGTTCAACTAAAATATTGGTTCAAAGACTCCTTTTTCTGGCACTTTTTAATCTGTGAGTCATGCAGATTTAATGGTCATGCTGTGGTACAGGACAGTTATAGTCAATGTCCAGTTCAACTAAAATGGTGGTTCAAAGACCACTTTCTTCCGGCACTGTTTAATCTGTGGGTCATGAAGATTTGATGGTCATGCTGCGGTACAGGACAGGTATAGTCAATGTCCAGTTCAACTAAAATGGTGGTTCAAAGACTCATTTTTCTGGCACTTTTTAATTTGTGGGTCAAGTAGGTTTAAGGGTCATGCTGCGGTCCAGGACAGAGATAGTCTATGTCCTGTTCACCTAAAATGGTGGTTCAAATAATACTGCATCCTTGCACTTGGTAATCTGAGGGACATGCGGATTTAAGGGTCATGTTGCGGTCCAGGACAGGGATAGTCAATGTCCTGTTCAACTAAAATGGTGGTTCAAAGACTCATTTTTCTGGCACTTTTTAATCTGTGGGTCAGTCAGGTTTAATGGTCATGCTGCGGTCCAGGACAGGGATAGTCAATGTCCAGTTCAACTGAAATGGTGTTTCAAATAATACTGCCTTCTAGTACTTTTTCATTTGCGGGTCATGCGGGTTTAGGGGTCATGCTGTGGTTCAGGACAGGGATAGTGAATTGTGATTTTTTTTCTGTGACTCTTGTCGCCTAATTGTCTTGCCTAAGATGTAGCACATATCCATTTTACTGTTGTGGATATTAATTCCAGCTTCTCCTCACCTGTTTGGGTGTAAGAATGAAGCTGTTGTTCCTCTCCCATAGACTTTAATGGTCATCGGCGATAATCTGCTATCGGCTATCGACTATAGACATGATAATTGCCAATATTGACTATCGACATAATAACGATTGTTGACACAATCGCTCATCACTAGTCAAAAACTATCCATAGTTACCCAATGCTACTTTTCCCGGACCAAGCAGCATATACTGAGTACATGATCCATAGTAAGTTACTGATGAAGGACTTCACTGAATATCCTCTAATAGCAAAGAAATATTATCACAATATATCAATCCATAGGGGTGCATATATAAGGAGGCTACAAACTCCTCCCTATATTGGGTTATCTTAAACGCTGGTGCAAGGTAACAAGGGAGGGCGTGTGCAGTAATCCATCCCAACTCGGGAGAAAAACTGCACCACCAGAAAATGCATAGCGGCAATCGGTCCACATCTGTGGATCGAGTCGCTCTACGTAGAATCACCCAAGGACCCCAGCTATGGTGTACTCCAACACCAAAACCGCTTCTAAACTATATCATCGTACCCTCATATTTGGAAAAACCTAATACAGCAGTTATGAGAAAATAAATTGTATTAATCTGTAATGATATGTACGAACTGTATTATGGTCGTTGTTTATTTTGATGATTAATGATTATATTGGTTGTTCACTATATATATACTTTGTATTATCACATGTAACACTGCTTGACAAAGGCTCTCTGAGGGAGCTGAAACGTCACTTGTTTAGCATTGGGGAATAAATCACCTTTTTGCTTGAATTCTTTGTGGAGTGCCATGGATTTTTCTTCATTGTATGTGGAGGAACTCAGACATTGGAGCTATCGCTGCAGGCACCCATCACTTTCATGTTTTTTTTCTTCTTTTTTCTGGGAGGGCTGCTTTTTTCCTTTTCATATATTTATTGATACAGAAGCTGACACACATTTCTTTGCACAATGGAGACATCATCAGCTATTTTGAATAATTCTATTCATGCTTTTGCCTACATGGAAGCAGATGCAGATCAGATTCTGAAGGATATAGACGGTAATGCATCCTTTTTGAGCAAACCTTCCAATTATTGATTTGAAAAGGAATTATGAAACTTTAAAGGGGTGTTATCGTTTGAGCTGCTCGTGCTGTCCAGCTAATTTTCTCAGATTGAGTTTGAAATACAGGGGCGTGTCTCTCCTGTCAATAGGCGTGTCTCTCCTCCCAGGAGGCGTGTCTCCCCTCACTGAAGAACTGTGACATCATCATTTTGTTTAAAGCAGAGGATGCAGAAGGTTGTCTGGATATAACAGCTCTGTAGCCTCCTGCCTGCTTATGTCTGCAGCCTTGAGGCTCCAAACTCCAGCAAGCAACTGTCATATGTCTTAGTTTACACACAACTTAAAGCCAGCAGCTGTTAAGATCTCTGCTTCCTGTCAGTGACATGTGAGTGAAAACGATGGGTGGAGAAGCGAATCCGCTTTCAGAGAAGGCCCTGCTCATCTTGTAACTGACTTGGGCTGGTGGTGCAGCGGGTAGAACAGTGATAGACTTATTGTTTTTACAACGAAGGGGTTTGGTTGGAGTTCTAGTCCCTCACAGGGTATTTTTTTTTCCCCTAAATTCTACACATATGTAGAGAGACCTAAAATATATATGTTAATCTCTATAATGATATATATACACATACAGGGCTCCCCTATATCATTTCTCATCCCCCAGAATATATGCATTGTATCACATATGTTGGAAGTGCTTGGTGTGACTGCAAGGATGGGACACTATATAGTAAAGCTTTGTGTGTTTATATGAATAAAATTATAGAGGTTTACACATATATTTTCATATCTTTACATATGTGTACAAATTTTAAAGAAAAAAAAACAAAACACTACTGACGGGACTTGAACTCCCAACCTCTATCTTGTAGGGCTGATCACCTAAGCACTACGCTCTACAAGTAGCTTATGCAGAAAGAGTGTTGAATCCTTATGTTATACAATACAGGTGATGACGTCATAAGGAGGCGGGGCTTGCATTCGATCTGAGGAACAGAACGCCTTCTTTTCCAAGTAGCAGCTTCAGGACTGGATCTGTGAGGAGGTTATTCAACCTCTTGGCAAAAGCCCCTTAAACAGGCAGAACATTGACCCTAAAGCTGGGAGATGTACATAGAGCCAGCAGACTTTGGTTTCACTATCGATTTTAACAGCTCAGAGGGGAGTAAACACAGAGTGTGCAAGCAGCCAATCACAGCGCAGGGGGCGTGGCCGGGGCGTTTCCTGTCTAGGGGCGTATCCCAACAGGCTGAATGAAATGTCAGCCAGCCAATCACAGTGCAGGGGGCGTGTCTAGGGTGCCAGAATCGACCCAGGGGCGTTCTGACCCGCAACAGCAGAAATAAAAGACAGTTTTACAGAGAAGCTCATATCTGCTAAACCAAGTGACAGAGGTAATGCAACCCAATTACAAAAGTGCTTATTTTTACTGTCCCCATAATCTGAGACATGATCTTTGTAACGATAAAACCCCTTTAACTAAAAAGCAAGTTACCTCTGAATTACATCTAATTACTTTGGGAGAATATTTTAAGCAGCGTAGAATTCCACATGGTATGAGATCGCAGTTAAGACTGAATCTATTTGTACAGGGCTTGGAGTTTCGTGCATGGCTTGAACAGATTCCTAACAAATATGCATCAGATATTATTTTACTTAATATTGAATTTTTAAAGAGAGACTTATGTAAAATTAGAAGTCGTTTAATAGATCTTGAGTCATCTTTGAAGACACTTTTGTCAGCGGATGATGATAAGCAAAAAGTTTTTGGGGAAAAATTTAAATCTGATCTGGAGGAGACCAAACGCCGTAAGTAGCATAGAGATCAAAAGGACCATGAGGAAGGTCAAATAAAATCTTGAAATATGGATACTCTTTTGTTTACACGTAAAGATAAAAGAGATTTACAAGGATGTTCTAAAGAATAGGATGAAGTTTCTGTTCTTTTAGGAAAAACTTTGGAACAACTTGCACAAAGAAACGAACACGTAGAGGGGACCACAGACGCTTCAGATCCAGGAAGAACCAGATTACAGAAGGTCAACAAGAATGCCCCAGTGAAATCCCATCAAAAGAAGAAATGAATGAATCTTGAGTGGTAAATATTTCTTTATCTGAGGCACAATTAAGTTTGCTATCTAAAGGATTATCCTTTTTCCAAAATTCAGGTACTGATTGGTTTGATTTAGAACTGGACTTACATTACTTTTTCAGGCAAGTTAAATTGCGTGTTTGGTATCAAAATCAAGCGGAAGGTGTTTTTGAGGATGCATTGTTTGAATCTACCTTTTGCTTTAAGAGCTATGATCTACCTTCTAGTAGTGATTTTGTACCTTGTGTCAATTCTCATGCAATAGATACTTTTATAGAATGGGTTAAGAAAGATACATGATTTACAAGTTGATAAAAGAGATACAAATATTTACATCCTAATATGACATCTCAGGAGTTTCATGGTTTAAATGATCTGATGAATAATCAAGAGTTAACTAATAAGCCCGCCGATAAAGGCAGTGCTATTGTTAGTATGGACGCATCTCTCTATTTACAGGAAGTTTATAGACAACTGAATGATTCTAAAGTTTATCCTTTATTGAAATGTGATCTTAAATGGGAGTTTACAAAAAAGATTCTTTTGATGGTAGATGAAGCTTTTTCTGCTGGTTTGATTGATCGTGATTTGAAGAATTTTCTTGCTGTTAAATTCCCTTTAACTCCAGTGCTGTATCTTTTGCCAAAAATCCATAAGTACAAAATCCCCAAGGATGTCCTATAGTTTATGGTAGAGTTTCTCTTTTCAAAAATATTTCAATATTTTTGGATAAAGTTCTTAGACATTATGCAGTGGAGCCTAGGTCTTTCATTCAAGATACCACATATTTTTTATGTAGAATTCAGAATATTAAGATTCCATTAGGAGCCATGTTGCATCTTTTGACATAATAAGTCTATACGTGTCTATTAGTCATGAAGAGGGACTTAAATCTGTACAACGTGCATTATCTATGAGTAATTTTTCAGATGCCAGTAATGAATTTTTTTATATCCTTACTTAATTTGGTCCTTACTTGTAACTATTTTTCTTTTCAGGATACATTTTATTTGCAACTTATGGGAACAGCGATGGGTACCAATGTTGCGCCCACTTACGCAAATTGATTATGTTTTTTGAGGAGGACTTTGTCTATGTGTCCCACCATTTTGAAAAAGTTCTTGGATGGTGGTGCTACATAGATGACGTCTTCCTCATCTGGACAGGTACAGTTCAACAATTGTTGGAATTTCATCTTTACCTTAATTCCATTGATAGGGATTTACAATTTACCTTGGTTTATTCTGATAAGACCATTCAATTTTTGGATACTAATGTGTCTATTTGTAACAATTACTTGACTACTAAATTACATGTTAAACTCACAGATAAAAATAACTTGCAGCATTTTTCCAGTTTTCATCCATGTCCTATGGTTAAGTTGCTTCCCTATAGTCAGATGCTAAGGCTAAGAAGAATAGTAGAGGATGACCAAGAATTTGGCCATTCCCTGGATTTAATGATCAGTATTCCCCCTCTTTACTTAGTTATCGTGGTAATAATGTTCATAGTATTGATCGATCTCAGGCTCTTCAACAAAAAAAGAAAGTGCAGTTAAAACGTTTGGTCTTTGTTTCTAGGTTTAATGAAGAAAGTCAAAATATCAATAAGATTATTAAAAAATATTGGCCGATTTTGCAACACAGTTTTCCTAATGTTGAGGATTTTCAGACTCCTCCTTTATCTTCATACCTCCTAATCTTCATGACAAATTGGTTAGATCCCTGGTTCCTTCTAAGTGTTTTTGAGGATGCATTGTTTGAATCTACCTTTTGCTTTAAGAGCTATGATCTACCTTCTAGTAGTGATTTTGTACCTTGTGTCAATTCTCATGCAATAGATACTTTTATAGAATGGGTTAAGAAAGAGATACATGATTTACAAGTTGATAAAAGAGATACAAATAGTTACATCCTAATATGACATCTCAGGAGTTTCATGGTTTAAATGATCTGATGAATAATCAAGAGTTAACTAATAAGCCCGCCGATAAAGAGGAGTTTCCAGATGAAGTTGTTTTCCTTTTCACATTTGTGTCAATTGCTCCTTTATGAATATAGGAGTTAGTTTTTTCATCCTATTACATTGATTGAATATAGGATTAAATTCTTTTTGACGTGTAGTTCAGACTGGGTGATTTATGTCTTGTGGTGTCCATGTCAACTCTATCTAGGGGAGACTAAATGTGACATGCGCACTTGTTTAAACAATCATAGACATACCATACATAAAAAATGCCAGGATTTACCAGTCTCTAAACATTTTTACGATTTTGGACATACTGAGTAAGATTTTAAATTTATGATATTACATCATTTACCGATGCCTAAATGGGGAGGTGATCATTTAACTTTGTTAAAAAAACATGAGCTTGAATGGATTTTCGGTTAAATATTCCTAGCCCTCATGGGTTCAATATGGATTTTACTATTTCCCATAATATGAGATAACATCTACCCACTTCATTATCCTTTGTATCATTCGTGTAGGCTTTGTGATTTTTTATTATTATTTTTTTGCTTGTTTTATTTTTAGTTATATCTATTTTTTTTTCTTTTGACCTGTATCTTTTAACCTGACATTAGCAGGTTAACAGATACAGAGAGACTGGAAGAATCAAAGAAAGGCAAAGAAGTGGACGTCCTTTGGCTACATTACACACTGATGACCGCTTCACTGTAAACAATGCCCTGCAGAACCAGATGATGAATGCCACAAAACTCCAAGCATGTTTCAGGGAGGCAAGATGCACCCAATTGTTGTGGAAGATCATTTGTAACCATTAACATTAGTGTGGTCTGCATGCTAGTCGACCTGACCACACCACTAGACATGGGCATCATCGTTTTGCATAGGGCAGGGAGCATCTATGCTATATGAAGAACCAGTGGTCTTCAGTGCTGTTCAGTGATGAAAGTTGATTCACTCTGACCAGAAATGATAGCCACCAACAAAGCTGGAGACAACAAGAAGAGCGCTATGCATCAGCCAGGTCTAGTCAGATACCCTTGCCAGTCGTCTAGCACACAGACTACGCTGAGTAATCCATTACAAATGGCCTCACATGACACTTGGTTGCCTCTCACCACATGCAAATGTGCATAGAGTTTTGTGGCATTCATCATCCGGTTCCACAGAGCATTGTTTACAATGAAGCGGTCATCAGTGTTCATGTAGTTAAAGGCCGTCCACCTGTTTGCCTTCCAGTCTCTGTATCTCTGTTGCAACCTGCTGATAACACTTTGTAACACTATAAGCTCAGTGGCCACTTCAGTTTAATAGCATCCTGCTTGAAGCCACAAAATGTCGAGGTACTGTTGATCTGTTGAATTGTAAGGTGTTGTCTCAGTATCATGATGTCAAAATGTGAACAGCATAATGAGAGGTACTGTTTAAATCCCAATTCAAATCGATCTCCTAATAGTATTGGGCAAATCGGGGATCAAACACCTGTTGTGAATTTTGCCATTAAAGGGGTTATATCATTAGAAGCTTTCAAACACTTGAACTGTTTCTATCAGTTTCATTTTCTAATCCAGGGGCGAGTCTCTTCTCTCAGTAGGCATTCCCCTCCTTCCAAGAGGCATGTCTCTCCTCACTGAAGAGTTGTGACATCATCATTCTGTGTTAGCAGGGGAAGGGAAAAGATGCCTAGAGATGACAGGCTCCAGGCTCCACAAGCTCCTTGTGAGCAGTACACCCTCCTTGCTATAAACAGTTATACATACAGCCTGAACTGATGAAACAAATGTGCCCCCCCCTCCTCCCTCCTCCCTCAGTTATCAGCTAACTGCTAGAGACTGATTAATTGCCGAGATCCTTTACATAGAGCTGAGATAGAAGCATAGAGAAGATGAGGCACTTAGTTTCACTTTCAACAGCAACAGCTCAGAGGGGAGTAAGCACATAGTACAGCCAGTCAATCACAGCACAAGGGGGCGTTTCCCATCTGGGGGAATGTCCAAACAGGCTGACTGACATATAAGTCAGCCAATCACCGAAAATGAGGCGTGTCCCGTCCAGCTGCTGCAGATATACACACGAGGCACAGATTAGCTAATAATTGCTATACTAAGTGATATAGCTAAAGCAAACCAATTGCAAAAGTGCTTATTTTATACTGTCCACACCATTTGAGATATGATCTTTGTAGCGAGAAAATTCCTTTAAGCTCCTTGTTACAGATCAGCAAATTGTGCAAAAAGTATTAAAACATTGAACAGTTGGACAGAGATGCTCTCAGTTCATTTAAAAAAAAATTCAAAATATTTTATGTTCATCCTGAAATTTCAACCAAAAGCCAAATATCCTTAAATTTTTGTGAGTAGTGTATGGTACAACTTAGCACATCCGTCTGGATAAGAAATCTGTGATCCAGAACGGATGGAGTTGTTCTCCTCCTTTTTCGTATATACTATAAATTGCTGATGTCGTTTTTTTTAGTTATAACAACTGGTTTGATAGATTTCGGAGAGTTGTCTGAGTTCTTAACTTGCAAGAATAAACAAAGCCTTTTGGCTCAAGGATACCGCATCTCTGAGTGGATTTTTTTCCCTGATTTCCTTAGGAGCCAGGAAGCAAGACCACCCGGGGACTTCCAGACTGAGGCTGATATGCTGTGCATGGGGTGGCTTGTGAGCCATTTTCATTAAAGACCTCTTGCTGAATTGCTGTAAAAAAAGGCCAAGCTTACAGAAGGAATGAGAAAAGTGACGTTTCTTAGTTGAGCCAGCAGCATCCTTGGACAAGGTAAGGCCCAATGTGGCGCTAAACTTTACTACATTGAAAAGGTCTGGGAAAGATATGTAATTTACTTGGGACCATTCTAGAGGGAGGTACTGAATGCCCCAGTGTCCAGGAACCTGGGAGTCACCAGTCCAAAGGGAAATAGGATGAGGCAAGGGTTGGCACCTCAGGTTATGGACATCTAAGGATCTTGAATCCTATTTCCATTTTTCACTGTCAGGGGATATGTATGAGTCCATAGCCTAGGTGAGAGGAAACTCAAACCAAAGGCTAATTCAGGAAACAAGTATCGGAAATCAGGGAGTCGGTTATAAAATAATTAGATATCATTGATATTTGTATATTCTTTATATGTTACAACATTGTTTATTGTTCTTATATATGTAAAGCTGTCTGTCTAATGTTTTTACACGTGCAACGTATAAATGAGTGAATCTGTGTTTGGCTGATACCATATCATCTGAACCGAGAGGGGTTTGACCATCACAGAGCCAAGCAGAACGTCAGGATCCATGGTAACTGATGTGTCTAGTCCATGTTTCTGAGGTATACGACTGTGGCATACAGTGTTGCAACCCCATCACCTCTACCCTCAATCTAACCTTCCTCCCTCCCCCAATTCCAGGAAATACACTTCCGTAGCCCATAGGCTTTCTATGCTCTTCTGGGTACTTAGTGCTTTGCAGAGAAGAGGGGGTGCAGATTTGTGGCTCCTCACACTCCTGTCAGTAAAGCACTGGGAGCAATCCTCTGGCAGAATTCAGTATAGAATGCCATCAGAAGAAGGAAGGAGCGCTGGAGGTGATTGAATCCGACCCTCCCCCCAGCCAGTGCTCCTCCGTTCACCATTGCAAACAATGATGCAGGAAGCTGCTCCCAACTCTTCCTCTTTCTACTTCCTCTGGCCTCAGAGTGGGAGGAGGGGAGTTAAAAAATTAGAGAAAATTATCTTACAAAAGTAAATAAACCCCTCACATTTTTGTAAATATTGTATTATATCTTTTCACAGGACAACGCTGAAGATATGACAATTTGATATAATAAAAAGTAATCAGTGTACAGGTTGTATAACTAGTCTACATTTGGTGTGCCATCAATGTCTAAACTGCTGGAAACAAAAGTGAGTACACCCCTAAGAGAAAATGGACAAATTGGGCACAATTTGCCATTTTCCCTCCACTGTGTCACGTGATGTGCTAGGGTTACAAGGTTTCACATGTGAATGGGGAGCAGGTGTGTTAAATTTGGTGTTATCACCCTCAAATCCATATTGGTCACTGGAAGTTCAACATTGCACCTCAGAAAAGACTGTGCCTTGGTCGACCAAATAAGTTGATTGCAGCTTCATATTCAGAGAGTATTTTTTCAAAATAGACATAGAAGTGCTGTCAGAATTGCTGCAGAGGTTAAAGGGGTTGAGGAATAGCCTGTCACTGCTGCATCAAATTGGTCTACATGGCTGTCATCCCAGAAAGAAATCTCTTTTCACAATGATGCACAAGAAAGCCTGCAAACAATTTGCTGAAGACAAGCATATTAAGGACATGGATTACTGGAACCATATCCTGAGACCAAGATAAATTTCTTTAGTTTAGAAGGTGTCAAGCATGTGTGGCAGCAAACAATTGAGTAAAAAGTCAAATGTGTCTTGACTATAGTCAAGCATGGTGGTGGGAGTGAAATGGTTTATGGCTGTAGGGAGCTGCAGTTCATTGAGGGAACCATGAATGCCAACATGTACTGTGACATACTGAAGCAGACCATGATCTCCCTTCAGAAACTGGGCCACAGGGCAGTATTCCAACATGATAATGACCCCAAACACACCTCTAGGATGACCTTTGCCTTGCTAAAAAAAAAAAAAAAAAGAGGGTAAAGGTGCTGGACTGACCAAGCATTTTTTCAGATCTAAAACCTATTGAGCGTTTTTGGGGATCCTCAAACGGAAGGTGGAGGAGTGCAAGGACTCTTAACAACCACCAGCTCTGTGATGTCGTGAAAGTGGATTCCAGTTGCACCCTGTTAAGATCTAGTGAACTCCATGCCCAAGAAAATTAAGGCAGTGCTGGAAAATAATGGTGACCATGCAAAATATAAACTCTTTAGGCACAATTTGTCCATTTGGCCATACTCACTTTTGTTATCAGTGGTTTATACCTTATGTGTTGAGTTATTCTGAAGGCACTTCAAATTTACATTGTTATACAAGCTATGCACTGACTACTTTACATTGTATCAATGTGTCATATCTTCAGTGTTGTCCCATAAAATGATATACTACAATATTTACAAAAATGTGAGGGGTGTGCTCACTTTTGTGAGATACCGTAGAAGCGGCATATATGGAGCGTATTTAGCTCCTGAGCCAACCTCATACTTGCGCACCCTCCCATAGACAGATGTAGCACAAGAGTAGGCCACCAATAATGTCAGGAGACCAAGTCGAGCGATTTGCGGACACCAAAGTTACTTTCAAAATGGGATGCATGGCCACAGGACAGGATCCGTTTCCTTAGAGCTGGATGTACAAACATCTTTCCTGGAGGAATTTCACACAATTTTGCCGGTGTAGCTGTGATGAGATGTTCCAGGGATATTATGTGCTGTGGATCAAGTACTGAATCAGAGACATCAGAGGCCTTAGATAATGCGTCCGCTTTTACATTCTTGGTTGCTGATAGAAAGTGGAGGCAGAATTTGAATTTGGATGATTAACAAGGACCAGTGGGCTTGACAAGTGGTTAGGCACATATAGACCATATTTTTATGATCTGTGTAGATCACCAGTGGATGTAGGGCCGATTTCAGCTGGTGCTGCCATTCCTCCAAGGCCATTTCGATGGCCAGCAGTTTCCTGTCCTCAACTGCATAGTTCTTTTCAGTAGGAGAAAAGGTCCTAGAGAAGAACCCACAGGTGAATTTGCTTCTGGCAGACTGCTGTAGGAGGACAGCTTCATTACTGACTGAGAAGACATCAATTTTCAAGTAGGAAGGTTTCTCTGGGTCTGGACGATGGAGCACAGTTGCTGAGCTGAGGATTCAACTAGGTGAAGGCTTCATCTGCTTCAGGGTTCCATAAGTGAGGTTTACTGCCCTTCTTGGTGAGGGAGACACCAGGCGCCACTAGGGTACCAAAGTGTAAGATTAACTGGTGAGAATAGTTCACAAATCCAATATATCACTGGATGGCATGGAGGCCCATGAATCGAGGCCAGTTGAGAACAGCAGTCAGCTTAACACAATCTATTTGGAGGCCTTGAGAGGAGGCTATGTACCCCAGGAATGGCAGGCTCGAGTACTGGAATAGCACTTTTCTAACTGGGCGTAAAGGTGTTTTTTCCTAATGCGGGTCAGAACCCAGAAGACGTGGACTCGACGGGAGTCCAGATCTGGGGAAAACATCAGACAACAAGATGTCATCCCGATAGAAGAGGGTACATTCATACAGCAGGTCTCAAAATATGTATTTCACAAAATCTTGGCAGAGAGTTCCACAGTCTCACCGCTCTAAAAGTAAAGAATCCCTTTCTATGTTTATGTAGAAACTTTCTTTCCTCAAGACGTAGAGGATGCCCTCTTGTTCTAGATACAGTCCTGGGTATAAATAAATCTTTAGCGAGATCCCTATATTGGCTCTTAATATATTTAAACATATTTATTATGTCTAACCAAAGCCGTCTTTTCTCTAAATTAAATAACCCTAACGTTGCTAATCTTTCTGGATATTGCAGTCCACCCAGTTCTTTTATTATTTTTGTTGCCCGCTTTTGTACCTGTTCAAGCTCTATAATGTCTTTCCTGTGCACTGGTGCCCAAAACTGTACACAATGCTCCATGTGTGGTCTAACCAGTGACTTGTATAGTGGGAGAATAATGTTCCCATCATGTGCATCTATGCCCCTTTTAATACAACCCATGATCCTATTAGCCTTGGCTGCTGCTGCCTGCCACTGGCTGCTACAGTTAAGTTTACTGTCCACCAGAATTCCCAAGTCCTTCTCCATGTCACTTTTACCCAGTGTTTTTCCATTTAACATGTAATCATGTAATGGATTTTTCCTCCCCATGTGCATAACCTTGCATTTATCAGTGTTAAACCTCATCTGCCACTTCTCTGCCCAGGCCTCCAACCTATTCAGATCCCTTTGTAATAACACATTATCCTCTATTGTGTGGATTCCTTTACAGAGCTTAGTATCATATACAAAGATCAATATTCTACTGTGCAATCCCTGTGTAAGATCATTTATGAAAATATTAAAGAGGATAGGATGCTATTTCACAAGGAAAGAAAGATTTTAAGCAAAACCTTTTTTAAAAAAAGGAAAGAAAAATATTCCTTATGGTACATTACAACATATAAAGAATTGTAGTGAGGACAGTACCTTCTATGAACAAGCCAGGATTGTTATAAGAAAATTGAAATAAAAAGAGTATCTGAGTCATTAACCCCTTACCGACATTTGATGTACCCATACGTCAAGATCGGGTACAGGTTCCCACGAATTGACATATGGTTACGTCATGTCGATCTTGCAAGCTCACAAGTGGAGCTGGCAAGATTGCGGCCTTGGACTAGCGGCATATTACCGTTGGAATTATGCCGCATCAGGCGCAGCCAGAGTGAGCTCCGGCCGCGGGTGATAAACCCTTCACTATCGTGACCATGATACCATGGTGAGCTCCACCTGCCTGCCTGCAATCGGTGCTCTGCACCGCTACTGTTCCAAACACCCGACAGCCCGACTGTTAGCAAATCCATTGATAAAAAATATTCTTACCCCGGTGCCTGGTATTATATATAAGGGCAAATAGAAGGGCTATAAAAAGGGCTATAGAAGGGCAAAAAACCTTAAAAACTATTTAGCCCCATCCAAACTGAAACAACATAGGATTAAAAATAAAATTCCCCCTTTTTGGGAGAGGAGAATAAAAGAGAAATAGGGATCTTTAAATGCAATTCACAAGGATGTAAATGTTGTAGGGAGACTGAACAAGGAATAGTTGAATTTAAATCATCTAGCACATCTCAAAAATTCTGCATAAAATATTTTTACTGTAACTTTGAGTCCCCTAGGATGCTTCACCACGAGGGGGCGTGATAGTTTCTACAACCAAATGCATTCTATAGACAATGCATTAAGGTGTACCAACTGGCATTTTCGGTACTTCCTTTCGGGGGCAGAAAGCAGTAAAACTGAAAACATGGCAGCAATGGAAGACTTCCAGCTGCTATGTTAACCGATCGGAACCCTGGCCATATTTACCATGACTTATATAGGGTTAAACAGTGCAGGATGGCGATCCCACTACAAAGCCCCTTTGCGACCCTAGGACGTACTCATATGTCCAGGGATAGAGATGGGCGAATCAATTCTAACGAAGTGGAATTAGTTTAGAATTTCAGGAAAACTTCGGTTCTGCATGAAGCCGAAGTTTAGGGTGATTCGCAGGAATGAAACGTCTTTTTTATTGGTAAAATGGCCACAAGCACATGGCGTGAGAACTGTGGGAGGAAGAAAGGAACATCCTCAATGGCATGTGGAAACATGAAACCAATCAGCAACCGGCAGACTTCTGTGACGTCACAGCTTTATAAATACAGACGCCATCTTAAATCCTCACACTTCTCCCTGTCTGTCCTGGCATAAGTATCTAGCTGCTGCTCTATTGAACTCATTATAAAACAAACTGCTTTTATCAGCGACTGGGGGGGAGACCACCAGAAGTCTGTGTCAGTTGCACACCTCTACCTCAACCAGCATTCTGTATCTGCTGCTCTATATAAAACATTATAAAACAAACTGCTTTTATCAGCCACTGGGGCCAAAGAGCTTCACAAGTGGTTGTCACTTGCACACATTTAACGTAATCATTTTGTTTTAGTTTGTGGGATATTCTCCCTAAAGTCCAGGGTGGGTGTTTTTCTGCCCCATATACGCCTCAATTTCACCTGTTTTTTCTGTAGGCTATTTTATATCCATGGGTTAATTTCTCCTCTTATTTTGTGGGTTAATTTGGACTGAAATACAGGTGTGCGTGTTTATTTGCCCCCCACCACCCTCCTCTACTCTTGCAAACTGCTCTTCCCCCTTAACTTGCTTTCCCACTGTCACTCATGACAACCTTTCCTCTCTACTGTCCAAATCCAAGCTCACTACCTGTAGTCTTGACCCACTGCCATCCCACCTCATCCCAGACGTCAGTGCTTCTATCATCCCAGCCCTCACCCATCTCTTCAACTTATCAATAACCTCTGGCATCTTCCCTTCCGCCTTTAAACATGCTACTATCACTCCAATCCTTAAAAAAACAACCCTTGACCGCTCCTCTCTGTCCAACTATCGCCCCATCTCACTGCTCCCTTTTGCTTCCAAACTCCTTGAGCAGCACGTCTATCTTCAGCTGTCCTCCCACCTCTTCTCCAACACTCTTCTTGACCCACTACAATCTGGTTTCCGACTCCACCACTCTACCGAAAGCACCCTAAGCAAGGTCACTAATGACCTAGCAACTGCTAAAGCCTCACGCCACTACTCTGTCCTTTTCCTTCTAGACCTGTCCTCTGCCTTTGACACTGTCAACCATTCCTTCCTGCTACAAATCCTCTCCTCCCCTGCACCAAGGGATTTTCCCCCCTTTTCCGGGATCTCCTCGAAACCTCACTGTTCGGACATCCGGGCATCTCTCATTTTTTCCGCTCCAAACCTCCCCCCCCCCGGGCCTCTCTTTGTTGGTGCCCCCCGGGGTTTTCCCTTTCCTTCTCCCTTTACCTTTTGGGCCTCCGGGCCGCTCAAAAACTTCACCGGCTTTCCCAACTACCACCTGTTCCCCGGACGACAACCCCAACTCTACATCTTTTTTTTCCCAGAGGTTACCTCTCTGCCTCCCATCCCAGACTGCCCTATCGCCCAATTTCCTCCTTCTTCTCCTCACGTCTCCTAAAACTAAATGGGGAAAGAAAACAGAACCCCAATAAAACTTTCCCACCGTCAACTCTACCCCCTCCCCCTGATCTCCTACCTCAGCCCCAACAGCTGAAAACTCTCACCTTTTTCCCCGAAAGTCCCGCTCCCTTTGGGGGAAAATCCTAACCCGCCCCTTATTTTTAAACCCCCACTCCAAACCCCCCACCTTGCCTCCCCGCCCCCCCCACCAAAAAAACACCCTTTTTCCCTCCGCCCATTCCTCAACTATAAACACTAAAAAAAAATGCGGGTCCATCCCCCTGTCAACCCCCGCCTAGACTACTCAAGAAATCCTTCTCTGTGGCCCCCCGTCTAGCACTCTTGCCCCCCCTTAAAACCCATTCTAACCTCTGTTCCCATCTTATCCCCCTCCCCTCCTCGCTACCCCCCTGCCTCTCCCCCCTGAAAATCCCTTCACTTGGTTTCCCCCATTCCCCAGCAAATTAATTTCAAGCAACAAACCCATGACCAACAAGGCTCTCCATGCCCCTCTCCCCTCCATATATCTCTGCCCCAAAATTTTCCAAAATCTCCCCTCGCGCTTCTCCGCCCCCACGGGAAATTTTCCCCTCTGCTTTTCCCCCTTTTATCAGTTTCCTCACACCCCGCCCCAAGATTTTTCCCCTGCTTTTCCCCCCCAACACTCTGGAACCACTCCCCAAAACACATCAACCCCCCCCACTTTTCCCACTTAAAAAGCAATCAAAAACCCATTTCTCGGGCTTCCCTTTATAACCAAAAAACAAACCCTTGCGTCATAAAAAACCTCCCAAACTTTCCCTCCCCCATTTTGTCCCCTTTTCCCCCCTCCTTAAAATTTGGGAAACCCTCCCGAGTAGGGACCCTCCTCTCCCTTTGCCATCCCAAATTTTCTTTTCATCACTTATCTTTGAACGTTTGACTTCTTTTTATGAAAGGAAAACCCCCCCCAAAAGTACAGCGTCCGGGAAATCAAGGGGCGCTTTAAAAAAAATAAAAATTTAATATTTTCCCCTTCCATTTTCATTTTTTTTTTTTTCGTGGGCCCTTTTTTAAAATACCCAAAGGGGTTTTAAATTTCCCTCCTCTTGTTGTGGGGTTAATTTGGAGAGAAATACAGGGGGTGTGTATTTCTGCCACATACATCCTGAAATTCCCATCAACTTGAGACCGGGGGGGGGGTATTTTTGTCTGTGCCAAGAGTTCATTTTTTTTCCCCCTTTTTTTTTGAGAAATTTTGTTCAAAAACCAGTGTTTGGTATTTTAAACCCTACAAAACAATCTCAAATCCAGTCCCCCTTGGGAATTGCAATTTGGGGGGCAAAAACAAGTTAATTTTTTTATCATTTATTGTTGGAAAGGGGGGGTTAATTTTTTAAATGGGATAATGTAAGGCCCCCCAAAAGAGTGGAGAGGATGTCATCATAAATTTTTCATTGACCCTCAAACATTTTGCCACCTTTGGGTCCTTCATTTTCCCCTTTTATTTTGGTTTTAATCCATCATTGCTAAAGCCAAAAAAATTGAAACCCCAAAAAAAAGTAAATGGGAAAGTTTGCATGTTTTTCTGTGTTTTGTACCACTCCCTTTTTTGGCTTTCTACTCCCCCGACAATCCTGATGTAAACAAAGAACCATGACCCTAACCTTTGTCTTTTTCAGCTTTTTCCGAAACACATTCCCATTGTGGGTTTTTTCCTTTTTTTTCCCTTTTGACAGATTAAAAGGGAAAAGGAAAACCAAACCTAGTGTCAAAGTCATAAAATGAGGGAGGTGGGGAAAAAGCATTAGAAACCAAAAGAGTGTCCCACTGAGAGAGTGCTCTTTTGGGGAAACAAACAAAGAAGGGGAAACCCGAAATTTGGGGAGATTGGGATCCCGCATCAGAAGGCTACATAATGGGCCCCGGGGGCCCGTGGGGAAGGGGGTGTCAATAGCACCCTGTTAAAAAATGTGGTGGTAGAAAAAGGGGCACTGGCACAATTTTGGGGGAATCAAGCGGATTTTCAGCAAAACAGAATAGAGCTTTAGGCAGGGAACCAAAAGAAAACCAGGGGTTTAAAGGGTTCCCGCTCAAGGTGCGGGGCTGGTTGGGTACCTAAAAACACTAGTGGGGGGAAAAAAAGCGCTCATCAACAAAATCCAGACTCAGGGAGCTGCTGAGGGGCCGGTACCCGGGTCGCAAAACCCCCCATCCCCCCCAAAAGCAGCCCTGGCAATGGTATAAAGACGCTGAAGAACCACCCCCCCAGAACCCCTTTCTAGAGGATGGACCATGGGGACAGATAGGCAGGGGGCCAACTTTCTACATAGGGTGGGCTCTATAGTAGTGTTGGCGATTGCGTTGGCTAACCGAGATCGATCGGTTTGTCATAGTCGGGGCCCCCTATCGATAAGGTTTTTCCCATAGTGACATCGAAATTTTGCGCGATGAAACCCTTTAAATCCCATGGGAGAGCAACAAAACCTTCATTATTAAAAAACCCCAAAAAAGGCTGGAGAAGCTGAAAAATTTAAAAACCACAACAGTTCAAATTGGGTACGGGGCAAAATCTTAAAGGGAACACACTTTGGTTTTAAAAAACACGAAAAAAAAAACACAGACCATTTAAATATCCCGTCCCTTTTAAACCCCAGCCTGACCCTTAAAAACTGCATCACCCACAAAAATTTAAAAAATGCCAAAAGGCAGTAGAATTTGGGAACCCCTCATGTTAAATTTAACTGGGCCCTTAAATATCCCTGTTTCCCGGAAAAAGCAGCCAAGAGCCCCAAACCTTTCAGGAAACCCCCCCATTTTAAAAAGTGCCAAAAAAAGGGGTCTTTCAACCCCCCATTTTAGTTGAACTGGGAATTGACTATACCCCGTCCTGGGCCCCCAGCATGACCCCAAAACCCCGCATGGGCCCC